>CAJVPQ010000140.1:0-37787 GCA_910591825.1 Funneliformis caledonium
ACCTTCTTCCAATCCTCAACAGACCAATTTCGATATTTTTTTGCAAAATCCAAGCGACGTTTACGGTGTGTTTTTTTAAGGTAAGGCTTCTTCTTCTTAATTCTTGATGCTAGGCCATTTCTTCGAAGTGTTCTGCGTATGGTTTCAGCCGAAATTTGGATATTATCATGGTTTTTGAGGTCACCTTGTATAGCAACTGCTGTAGAACATTCATTAGAAGCAACAAGTCGGAGAATTTTTCGTTCAGTGTGAACGGAAATGACTCGGGGACGACCTGGTTTTTTTTTATTTTCAAAACCACCTGTCTCTTCTTTACGTTGACGAATTCTCGTAACTGTAGACTTATGGACACCTTCTTTAGCTGCAATGATATTGGCTTGATAGCCTTCTTCAAGAAGGGTAAAAATTCTTGCCCGTTTTTCTAAGGATAATTGTGGCATATTGAAAATTTTTTTTTATAACAAACAAAAGGGCTGGGGATTTGTTTCTTTATAATTACATAATATTACGTAATTTATTGCTTTTTTGATTTTAATCTAGCCAAAAATAGATCGACTCAAAGTCACATAAATAATGCAACGCCTAAAATGGTAATATTGCGATCTAGCTGCAGATCATATGATTAAATAAGAATTTTAATTACAAATTTATATGAATTTTGATTCGGAGATCAATAAAATTTATTTTATTTGGATATAATTTATGAATAAAAAAAAGTTACATTAATTTAAAGTTTTATGCTTAGCGGTTGCATTACTTTTGTGAGCCACTGTACTTACTTGTAGCCAGAGTTAAAGGCGGTGGATACTTATGACTGCTACTGTACATAAGCAATTAATCTAATTTTATGTTTTTTTTTAACTTTTTTTTATTTATTTTTTTCTTGGTTGCTTTGAATGGAATTATTATTATAATAAAAAAACTGATAATTTTTTCTCTTTATAATTAAGATTGAAAATACGTATTTATAATTTATAAAAAAAAATTTACAATTTCTTCTTTTGGCTTAAAATAAAATAATTACTAAAGTAACTTGTAAAGGTAAAGTTCTTTTCTATTTGCTTTCTGCTATAATAAAAGAATTAAAAAGAAAAATAGTGAATATATATATGTATTTAACATCGAATGATTTTTTGCTTTTTCGAGTTGGATCACTTCAGTCCGAAGTTTAAAAAAAAATCTGATAAAAAAGATAAAAAATGAAAATGAAAAATTAAAACACTTATTAACCTGGATGAAAACAAAATTGAAAAATAAACTTATTTAAATGACGTATGATCAAAAAACCTGAATGAAAATAAAATCAAAAATAAAAGGTAAAAGGTAAAAGGAAAATAAAGAAAAATTAAAAAAAAAATAAAAATAAAAAAAGAAAACTTATATTCAATCGATTTAATAATAAAATTATAAAATGAGAACAAAGTTTACTTATGTTATAATTTTATAAATAGAAAGTCAAAAAAAATTAAAAAAAATAAAGTTTACATACGTAGCAACCCGAATTCTATCAAAATATAGAAAATAAACCGATAAAAATAACAAAACACCGAAAAAATAACAATCCTTAAAAAGACTAAAAAAAAAAAATGTCATATTTTGATTGGTTAAAATAGATTTTTTATAAGTTGTCTGAATTCCAACAATCAATTTCAGTCACAAAAAATATAATCATCTAATTTTAAAAGTTTTAAAATTACTCTTTTTTTTAGGTAATAAAAGTTATTAGACAGGACACATCATGATAATTATGGCTGATAATATTTTATAATGAAATTTTCGCCTCTTTTTTTGACTTTTATTAAAAGGTTGAAATCATGTATAGAAAATGGTTCAAAAGGTTCCAAAGGTAATGACAAAGATGGACGGAATGCAAGGAGATGTATCGCGTTGTAACATACTTATTTACACTGAATGTATTATTATTCAGTTCTCTTTTTCATGATGACTAGTCTTGACTCTCCAAATTCGGTTATTTTAGCCCGGAATCCCAAGACTGATGAATTAAAATTAGTTTTGTCAGAACTAGAGAATCCATTTTATAATGAATTTAAAATCACTCAGTCATTTGAAGATAATGGAGACTACTTTTTTATTTTTATTTATTTAATTTTTTTTTTTTCAGAGCCGTGTCAACCATCGATTCATTCCCAACAAGAGTTGAGAAAGGACGGTAATGTTAAGGTGTAAATATTTCGTACAATTAATTTCTGTATAGGAATGAAATCTGTATTTGTGTAGAAATCGGCTTGTAATATTGTATGTATAACTTGGATGGGTCGCCTAGACAATGTAGAAACCATTATCATTGGACCTGGTAAGTTTATAATTCTTATCGAGAAAGAAAATTCGAAAGTCGAAACCAAAAGATCAAAAAGTCATGATCGAAAATGGATGATGTTTTTGGCCCGAAATCAACGAAACTTTTTGTAATTCCAGCCATCATCACTATATGTAATGTTAATATTAAAATTCTATAGAACACCAAACATTTACGTTTCGGTAAAACACTAAGAGTCACTATAAACGGTATTAGAAACAAAAAAAAGAGTTCAAATGTATTTATCGTAAGATAATATTTTTAAAATTTTTTTTTTTTTCATAATTTTCAAAGAATCGACAAAATGTATTTCGGTCAAATTTTTTATGAGATACCCGTAATTCTACGACAATACAAAAAGTTCATTAGAATTCACGTGATAATTACGTAATACGCGTGTAATTGTCCACCCGAGGGAACACGCCTTAACAATTGTCCGGGGGAAAAAAGGAAAAGGTTTGAGCCACAATAACTTATATCACGAATGCCGATTTCTATCAAACGATTTTTTAACCTGGTTGTCACATAGATCAAAATAAAAATTAACAAAACCTGTAATTGATTACCATATAAATGATCGAAAAACAAAAGTTCAAATATTTAATGAAATTACGAAATCAACAACAAAGAAAAAATAAAAATAAATAAATAAAAATAAAAAAAATAAAATAAAAATTGAATGGAATGGGATACAAATCAACAAATAAAACAAATAAACAAAATCATAATTCGCTCAAGCCTCGATGCTTAGCATGTGGCAAAGTTGAAAGTAATAATGAGGATGGCTTTAAAGCGGCACAGGAATATACAAAAGATCTGACATCTATGAGGCTAAGTAAGATTTGTTTGTATCAGAGTCTCGTTACCATTGTTTGATGAACTCGTTCACTTTCAAGATCCCTGTTATTTTCGTGTGGCTGAAATCGTGAAATTGAATTGATCTAATTTTTCGTCGTCGTTTTTAACCGTTTCCTTTAAATCATGTTTATTCTCGTCTAATTGCATTAGCATCAAATTTCCTCATACGTCCATCGAATATTATTTATTTTTTGAAATCTTAATCTTAATCTGAGAAATTTTTTAGCTCAACAAATTTTATTATATCCCCCCAAACTTCACATGATGAACAATGATCATGAAGGTATAGTAAATTAGGTTTACAGCATATAAAAAAGGTTTGCGGCTTTTAACTTGTAATCAACTTTCGAAAGAAAACTTGAGTAATTATAGATCGGCTGGGGGATGCCAAGTCTAAGAATTTTTCAACGAACTGCTAAGCAAATAATCAATTATTTTTTTTTTTTTTTTCTTTCTGTTTTTTTACTTAAAAAAAAAAAATGCCTCATATAGTAAGCCCTTCAAAGCCTGCCTTTTCAATGAAAAAAGGATAATAAATTGAGATGAGTTATGCAAAATTAGGTAAAAAGAGAATGTCAAATGAAAAAAAATAGATCGTGAAAGTAACCAAAGTTTACCAAACGAAAGAATTAAATTGGAAAAAATAAAACCTTGAATGGGAAACACTAATTATACAGGAAGTGATGTTCAATTTCTTTTGAAGGCTTTTAAACAAATATGAAACTTAAATCGGTTGATTACAATGAGTAAGTAAGATTTGTTAGGGCTTCAAGGAATATAAAATAATAATAATAAATAAATAAAATATAATATAATCAAAAGAATAAGAATGATAAATTACATAAAATAAAATAAAATAAAATAAAAACACAGCAAACAATAATATTGTTGTTTTTTTTATTT
This sequence comes from Funneliformis caledonium, assembly GCA_910591825.1. Lineage (NCBI taxonomy): Eukaryota > Fungi > Glomeromycota > Glomeromycetes > Glomerales > Glomeraceae > Funneliformis > Funneliformis caledonium. The sequence goes on from CAJVPQ010000140.1 coordinate 4,079, forward strand.
CCTTACGAATTTAATTAAAGGTTCACCTTTGTCCGGCTTAGCGATAATGGTATTTTTTTCAAAGCCCCGGCAAATCAAAGCCCCCGGCATAGCATTATCACGTCCTTTTAGGTAATGTCAATGAGTTCTTTCAGAGAAAATGACTAAGATTTTGAACCAAGAAGTCCTGTGATCCTTTTGACTGATGAAATGAAGGAACCCAAATGAATGGCCACAGGCTTAAACCTTGGATTTGTCACCTGCTGATTAAAGGCCGCAGTAAAAGTCTGCGCCTTCCGAGGTTCCGATGTTGTATGACGCAATTCTAAGCCAAAGCGCCAAGTCGTTTAATAGAAAAAAAAATCCAATAAACGGTTTAATTAGTAATGTGTACTGGTGTACAAAGCAAATTCACCGTGATTCTGCAAACTAAGCCAACCACGGATATTTTTGCAAAGTGGCTTCGACTCAACTATCTAAATAAGTGCAAGTAAGTGGCTTGGTTTGTCACATCATGTAACGTTGATAAAGCTGCGTGCACGCGTTTGTTATCACAAATCGAATTTCGTCATGAGTCTCACGGCAGTCACGGCATTATGGTTGTATCCAGAACAGATTCCTTCTAATAATAATAATAATAATAATAATAATAAAAAACGCTTTGTCATCTCACTTATAGGACGTACGCACAAAAAACCGTCGTAAACTCATATTTGTACAAATTAACCAAGTGCAACAAGTATTAATTTATATAAATAAAACTTTACGCGGAAAACATTAATATTTTATTTACTTTTTTGTCTTTTGCCTTGATTTCAAATACTTTGAAACCTGTATGAATGTTTGAATTTTAGAATTTATTATCACACGGGAAGAATCTTTTTTTTTTTAAAAAAAAAATGATTTTCCCGTCTCCTTCTAAAACGTCTGACACTGTTTCTCAACCACTGCAACTTAAATACGACCACATTATAATCACCATTAACTTCGTACGTCTGTATTGCATTTCCATAAATGGGAAAAGTGACCCCTGAATAAATCATCATTCGTAAGAATCGCTGTACATACTCCGATTCATTTTATCTGTTAACATTTAGAATAGAAGAATCACTGAGTTGTAGAGTGAAAAAAAGGGAAGGATAAGAAAGAAAGGAAAAACAAGGTATTAATCAAGAACCGGAACTTGTCATCATTAATAATAGGGTGAAATATAAATTAATTCTTATTTGTTTAATGTTTTTTTTTATTATTGTTTATTTATTAAAAATAAAGTGGAAAAATATTATGAGAATCCTTTCTCTTTTTTCCACTTTATTTTTTATTTTTTGATTCTTAATTTTTATTTCATCAACTGTGTACAAATTAAGTTAATTAAATAGGAATAAATGTATAATAGAGTTGAAGGATAAAATATAAATCTTAAATTATGCGTGTGTATATTTTATTTTTTATGATTATCAACACATATACTAATGATTCCTTATGAAGAAGGAAAGAAGTTTTTTTTTTTAGGAAAATCATTAACAAAATCGACAATTTCGTTCATGCGAAAAATTAATGTAGATTTGGCGCCAAAAAATTCTTTTTCAAGTAAATTAAAATGAACGTTATCTAATGTTCAAACAAGAAAAGATAATGAAAGTCTAAGATTAAGATTTTTATTTATTGTACAATGGAAGTATGGAAGTATCATTTTTCGTATCCGATGAGATTCTATTGGTCTTTCTCTTTATTTTTTTTGAAGGGGGAAAGCGCGGGAAGGGATGTAAGATCAGGTTTCCTTACTTGATATCTAATAAATACAGTTAAAGGTCTTTTAAAAAAAAAGTATCACCAGACATGATATCCATTTTTTGTTTTGTTCTTTCATATCTCGTCAATTGATAAATGGTCATTATATCATAACAATACTAACATAATAAATCTCGTGAACAAGATAAGTGATGGTTTAATAAAATGGTGTGCATCATTTCGTTATATCGTTACTTTAAGGATTGAAAGGGGTATAATCCGTGAAGATCATGATAGAATATGAGAAGAAAATCTTTTTTTTTTCCTTTTTGTTAAATTATTTTTTTTTCGTCGGAGACCAGAGAAAGAAATGGTACAGTGGCGCAGCAGGATTGATAAAATCCAGAGTCGGCACTGAGTCAATCAATAAACTAGTTGGGAATAAACATAATTATCATAAAGTTGAATATGATCTTTGTATCATTCATTACAAATGCTCTTGCTAAAGAATAAATTAGGGGGAAGAGAAAAAGAATTATTAATTCATATGTTTTGATATAAGCTGATCCGTAATTAATAATTTTTAATAATTTCATCCCAAAAAACCTTATAACCTTCCAGTAATCCCGTGACAAGTCATCACACACGTACTCAAAGGGACGTAATCATGTAGAACCTCAAGGATTAATAAATATTCCCAAATTCGGAAAACAGCTTTTAGAAAAAAAAGAAAAAAAAAATAACCCGATATCTATATCTTTAATCTACCATCTCGTCACACGTTTAGATAACGATTGAAAATCAATAATGAGAATATTCGGGGTCCATTTCGGGGATCCGTTTAATTCATTGAGGATTCTTTTTTGCTAGCATCTTTTGGTGTTTTGAAAATTACCCGCAGATGTCAAACTTTTAGTCCCTTAGATGTTCAATCTGATTATTCAAGGATGTACGACAAGCATGACGAACGACGATTCAATGCCAAATTAATACAAGACGATTCAACCTAGATGTCCCCTTAGGTTGGGGATTACCTTCAAACTTTTTTTGGGGGATCATTATTCTTCTCATTATGTCTCTTATAATAAAAATGATAATAGTAATATTAATAGTAATAATAATAATAATAATAATAATAATAATAAAGAAGAAGAAGGCGTAAATTTCCTAAACCACGATAAAACGAAAAAAAAAATCAATAGACTTTATTAATTTGTATTTGTGATAGAATACGCCGTTTAACCCTATTCGAGCGTTAAGGTTTACAATCGGTTAATTTGTCTTTATCTAAACTAGAGTACGAATATAGGAAAATGGATTGTTGCCACTTATGAAATGAATTACATCGTATTCCAATTGTTAATGTCGCTTGTTTAATGAATGGGTATAAAAAAAGATTGATAACATGTCAAATTATTTGGTCCTAGCACTAAATATAAATATTGATTATTTTAGAATTATAATGGAATTTTTAATTCGACAATAAGGTTTATTATAAATGGCTACTTTAACGGTAATGTTGGGCAGATGACCCCAAGAAAAACCTTAAATCGGCACCAATCTGTCCTTGTGCATAATTATCAAAGCATCTCGTGTTTCGCTCATGGAATATTCATGGAATGCCATGGGCAGGTTTGCGTGTCCTCGTGGCCGCAGTCGCGCAGGCAAGCGTGAGTATGTGGCGTAGCACACAAATGGAACAATGATATGCGTGACACAATCAACGAATCGGGACCAAACCTGGCCGTATATGTGCTCAATCATTTTGTGCGTAGTGCATGAGATGCAGGTTTTCGTTGCATGCATTTCCATAATTTCCTTGGCGTACTTTTTCTTTCCTCTTTTTTTTTTTTTTTTTTTTTTTTTTTTTTTTTTTTTTCTTTCTTTCTCTTCTTTTCTTAAATGAAAAGAATTTTTTTTTTTTCCTTTGGGTGAAACAAAAACAATTAAACGTGAAAGGCAATGTGAACTTTAGAGGGTTAAGAAAGCGAATCGTAATATTTTTTTTTTTTTTTTTTTCTTTTTGTATCTCATTTTCAATCAGCTGATCATTCGTCTCACCATAAATAACCAACCTTGCTTGCATTCAGAGATCATTAAATGTGGTACAACGACAAAAAAGCCCTGGCAAATCTTAAAAAATTTAAATTTTTTTTCCCGCAGAGTTTAGTTTCCCTTTGGTAAAGGCAAAAAAAAAAAATTATTAAGCCCAACCATCAAGTAAAATGTTGTTGGGCGTTTTTGTTTCTCTTCTTGACTTGCGGCTTGTTTGTGTGGGACCCTTTTTTTTTTTTTTGTGCATCATTGTTTTCTTTTTTGAATGTTTGAAGTTCAAATAATTACCATTACTATGTGTCACCTTTAAATTATGTTTCTCTGTCAATGATTCATGCCATGCTTGTTTTGGCATAAACCATTATTTGAAATTTCTGAAAACCTTTTGGTGAAAAAAAAAAAAATAATAATAATTTAATTTACTTTTATAGTAACTTGTGTAAATCATGAAAAAAAAAAAAAAAAAAATGGAGGGGGGAAAGAGAATTAAGCTTCACAACACGTCAAATTTCTCGAAAAAGAAACGGAAAGATTGTCATCTTTACAAGTTACAAGTGTGGTGTTCACGAAAGTTCGAAAGGATGAATTAAAAGTGACACACCACCAACGAAAAGGTTATCTGTAATTGAGGTGATAAATGTGGTACTCAACATTGATACTAAATCCATCTCCCATAATCATCATCATGATTTACCAAATCAGTATTTGTTTCAAATAGAATTTTAACAAAAAAAAATAATCAAAAAAGGTATCAAAATATTTGGTAAATATTTAAATTGCAACAAATCACATATCAAGGAAATTGAAATTGGGAAAAAAAAAAAAAAAAAACCGGATGGAAAAAAATTTTTTTTTTTGACAAGAATCAACATGTAAACAAGGAAATAATAGATAAGATAAAAAAAAAACCCACCAAACCAATTTAAATCATCAAAGGGCTGATCCGCAAAATATTTACGTAAATTTTTTCTATCTTCTCGTTGATTCCGAACTTAATAATGGGAAAAAAAAAATTTTTTTTTTTACCTTTTTCATAGTGCATCAATGTAATTAAGCTAATAAAATTGGAGAAGGTAAACAAAAATGTAAGGCGCTTCAACTATTCAAAACATCAACGCGCAACTACGCTACACCAGGGAATATCATGATTAAAAGTTTAAGAGCGCAAAAAAAAAAAAAAAAATAATGCATCACTATACATCTTTGCAATAATAATGCACTTGCGCATTATTTTCCAGTGGTGTAAATCCATGTAACCAAAGAAAATTTTTTCTTGATTATGAGGTCTCGCAATGGAACAGAGAAGGTAGATAGTCCGCAACCCCTTGATTTATGATAAAGTTTATTAAGGCGTTTTTTTTTTTTTCTTACAAGAAATTGACGAATCAAGGAAAAAGAGGAATTGATTTCGTTTCCTTCATTTTCAATTTGTTATGCACAATGTAAGTAGGTGTTGTGAAAGATGGCGTAAATTAACAAAAGCTTCCTTTACTGAATCTTTCAACCTTGATGTTATAAAGGTCATCACAAAAGTTAAAAACATTTTATGTTTAAATTGAAGCTAAAACGAAAATAAAATGTATTTATTGGCGGTTATTAACAAAATTGGTAAAATTAATAAACTAGAATGATTGAACGCATGCATTATTGAAATCATTATCATAACTTTACGCCAGATTGATGGACTAACGTACAATTTTTTTTACCCTCTCGTTCCCCACATTTTTATTTTATTTTTTATTTTTTTTATTATTATTACTGCGAATCATGCACTAATGGAGATTTGTGTGTGAGAAAAATCAAACATATTCTCGCTCAACCCCGAACGCCGCGTAGCTCGTTATGTAAGTATGAAGGCCGGTGGAGTGTTACGGACTATTGCAAAAAAAAAAAAAAAAAAAAAAAATTTTGAAAGAACAAAGGAATAGATGTTTGATTTTGGAATATCTGAATAGGATAAGCGTGCATCAACCCCAAGCTCGAAGACCGCCATGCATGGAATGAATCCAAGAGTTGTTATGATGTCTTATCTATCCGTTGAGCGTGTGACATGTTTTTATGACATGTTCGTCATGGAAAGCCTGGATGCTGTTCAATTAGAGTGATAACCTTGCAAACATGCATGCGCTCTTTAATGGAAGGGACGAAAACAAAAAGGTGTCATTAGCCTTTACAATCTTTTTTTTTTTTTTTTTTTTTGATTGATATGCCCTAAATTAACGTTCGCGTCTGACCAAGTTTTGGATTCAAAATTCACCAATCACAAAAAGCGTTCACGTCGATTAGAAATATTGATAAGAAAAAAAAGGTTAAATATAAACAAATAAGATTCAGAAATAGAAACAATAAAGTGACACGCGATGTCATATAACACGAATTAACAATCGCATGTAAATAATCCTGCATGTAAATATAATCGTTATACCTAACAAGACCTGCATTAATGAACAGAGGATCCCAATTTAAAAATCGAAAAAGAACATAACAAAAAAAAATTTGGTTTACCAACGTGATGGGTTCAGTCAGAAGACCGACCGGGTGATGATTAGTTATCTAGCAGGCATACGTACGTCTGTTGCATATACAGAACAAATCTATACCGTTTTACCCAATGTTTCCTCCAGACACATATTATTAATAATAAACTTGAAAAATAAAGCCACCTTTCCATTAAAGGTTGATCTTATGCTCATGGAAAAAACTAATGATTAATTTGGTAAAATCACTATAAAAGAACGCGTGAGTGCGATGGATTATGATACCACAGAGCTCAAATCTAATATCTTACGAGTAATCATTCATCTTTCCTTATGGAAGGGTCAACCTGAGTCAGAGTCAAGTGACAAAAACAGAATGTTAAAATGAGCCGGCTCGACTTAAAAGGTGAACAAGGATTATTTTAATGAACTGAGTCAAAAGCATACAACCGTGTCGCAATAAAATCTATTACCAATTGACCACCAAATAATAGGTATACATAAACTAAAAACATTAACGATTATTTGTTATTTTTCTTCATAGCAACCGCAATGGATCCGTCATTTAACATTAATAAAATAACAATATGGATAATATAATAATAATAATAATAATAATAATAAAAAAGAGTATGATAATCAGGAACTTTGTAAATCTTTATTTATAGTACATTACATAACGAGGATAAGATTAGATAGGGAAAACAATTAATGAATTTGCCAGCTTCATACAATCCCGATATTAAAAGGAGAGTTGAGGAAATCCTTACGCTTAGAATATGGCGTATATCGTGGCGAAGCTGTTTGAGCGATGTGATTGCACTTGAAGCTTGAAAAGATTTTCCGTTTGTCACGTGAATCTATATTGGTATTGTGATCCTTACAAATTTAGCCGGTCCCGTACGCAACAAATCGTAATCTTTAGAATTCGGAGTTTCGGCTATCGTAATTACGTTGATGAAAATAACCTTTTCCGTCAAAGGCCCGATGATAACTTGTTTTCCACAAGATTTAAAGGGTTCAAGGAGAGAGAAGGAGAAAAACAATTTCACGCGTTAAACATTATGTGACACCGTCAACCTGTGTAAAATTATTTGTACTGCATACATGCTATGCGTCAATGTGGATAACACAAATCTACACATGTACTCGAAAAATCTGTCACCATGTTGTGTTATGCATATATACTTTGCTGGCGCGGGAACCTTAATAAATGATTTCCATCTTCGGTTCCCAGATCTCTCTTACTTTACGATTTTCTTTATTTTGCCATGCTGTGTAAATAAAATAATTTTTTATTTTTATTTTATTTTTATTTTTATTTTTATTTTTTTCCTACAACCGAGAAACATCATGGCTCTTGACGTAAATAAAGAACGGCAAGATTGCGGGTAACATTTAATACGGTGCAACCCCAAATAACATTACTTTCCTGATGTGACACCTCATTTACTATTGATGCTACTCTTTCATAAATTAAAAATGTTATCAAATGTTATCAATGGTCTGAATTAAAAATAAAGTTTCTTTATAATGAGAAAGTTATGGTTTGTGGGGCTTAGCATATTTAAAATTTTTTAATGACTATTGAATGCTTGTTTTGAAACTTGTTGAAAATGATTTATCAATAAAAATTGCGATATTGAGATACAAATAAATATACTAACACCAAGTAATTATCACTATAAAAAAAAAAAGATTTTGTTTGGCAAAAGAAAAAAAATTAAAGTGATCGACTTTTGTAGATATGGGCTTAGCAAAGGTATTACAAGATATATTGGTTGTATTATATACTGTAGCTTTTGTTGGATCGCCACCATATTCAATCACATCACGACAACAATATATTAATGGTATAACGTAATATCTCTTTTTTTTTTTTTTAAAAAAAAAAAAAAATTATCGAATATTCTTTTTCTTGATCTTTCATTGAAATCATATTTTTCTTCCGATTTAGTTAGTTGGCTATTCCTTGTGTTTAGTTGATGATGAACCAATGTGTTTGCTTTACAAAAAGTTCTTTGTTAAAACCAACCATCATTCAAGTATAGTAAACCTTTTTTATTCAAATAAGGTGAACTTACATGATTATTATTCTACAGATGTAGTGTAAAAAAAAAAAAAAAAGTTATCATCATGCAAACTTGATTTAAATCAGGGAGATGAAAGCACCTAACTAAAGACAATCAAGGTAACAGTATGGTAAGGATCATATGAAGAAAAAAAGTCGCCACGGGTCTAACATTCTTTGAGGTAATTTTGCGTGTTGTGTCGTTTTTTGAAAATGATATATCTAAAAAGGAATTCATGAACAATTTTCTAAAATAATGTAACAAGAATTTGAAAATGAATTGCCAATAATGAATAACTTACTTCAATTTAACATAAGATCTTCGGAAACACCACTCCGACCTTTATTATTAACAATTCAGAAAAATCTGAAAACCAATCACGTTGCCACAAAAAGAAGTTGGTGATATTAGGTATCGTACGACCATGAAATTTTAAACTCGGTCACACATTTGAATAGTTGTTAAACAAATAAGGAAAACTCAAAGGAGGCGGGTTTGAATTTTTAATTCTCGGCCAATGAGGACGTCGTCTCTCTCACTCTCTTTTATTATTTTAAATTAAACTTGATGCCGAATTAATTTTTCGCATGTTTAAAAACAATTGCGATTGATTGACAATCTTGAACGACCGTTATTCCACGTAAATGGATGTGCATGTTCCATTTAAGACTGTAATGTGATATCATGAGTGTGAATCTCTAAAGAACTTTCCAAACAAAAGATTTAAAATATAAATAAAAATAAAAATAAACCCTAAAAATGATTTTTCTTCGTTGACATCATTAAACAAAAATAACCTAAATTAATTGGTGTGACATCATATTTCTATTTAAGAACGCCGGAAAAATACGGTAGTTGTTATGTTTATTTAGCTGTCCTCTTTTTTTAATTAGAGAAAAAAAAAAATAAATAAATAATAATAATTAAAATCTTTTTTTAAAATTTGGTCTTTCCTTATAAAGATTCAACAGTTATAGAATTTTTTTGTACCTATCAGGTTCACTATTAAGTGTAGCACAGATTAGTCCCTGCATTATTAATTTCTAATTTGAGGATTATGTGATGTATTAAACTTTAAATCATTAAATTAAAAAGCCCTTTGTGAATGCAGTTAATTTAATTTATAGGTTTATTTCTTGGCAAAAATTTAATAAATTGAATAAATTTAACTTACATTTAATATAGTATTTAATTTTACGTATCCTTAATTTTTTTTTTTTTTAATATAATTTTTAATTTAACGATTTTAATGGATGAGCTCGTCAATCCCAAAAAAAAAAGGTAAAGCTCATCTCCTTCAACAACAACAAAAAAGATAAAAATCTTCACGCCCTGCAAATCCTTTTTGAAAATTTAACTGGCAAAAAAAATTGACAATACTAAGGCAAAATGAAAATCCCTAATCTACATACATACCACATTACATAAATTAAAGAGACAAAAAGGAATAATCTTTTTCAAAACAAGTGTTATAATGAAGATATAAACAATCGCATACTACACACATTTTAACATTTTAACGCACAAGAATTCGATTTTTACCATAATCATCATAATAACAATAATAAAGTAATGCTATGCATTTAATTTGTACATTCTTGCAAGTATGAATTTTCAATATTTTTTTTTTTCTTAATTTTTTTCTTTAGTTTCGTGGAATCTCAAGAAACTATACCCCATTTTTCAATCTCGATTAAGAAGTTTTTCATTTTTAAGGATGCATTTTCCGCATATAATGAGTGAGGGTGCGTCTTATGTGATACGCTCTTTATCGTATTATGAAATGTGAAGCATGTTATGACACCGAATCTAATAATAATTTAGTAATATTAATAATAAGCATGGAAACTTGGAACGTTTGGTTAATAATGACCTAACGTGTGATTTTTTTTTTATATCAGATTCACGATTATTAAAAATGGTATTTATTCCAATCATTGAATTTTTTTTTAAATTCATGAATTTTAATTGGAACGACGGTTATGCAAAGTGAAGCATAGAAGCTTTTTTTTAATTGTTTAATGCATGTAATTTTATTTAACGAATTGAACCATCTGTTTTAGAAGAAATTCGTGTAACATTGAGAATTCGAATTTTCACTTTTGGGCGGGAATGATCTAAAATGAATTTTTGTAAATGGTTTATCAAAAAGGTTTTATAACGCGTATTTCATAAGCCAACTTTCTTAATTTGTAAATATCGTTAACCAAACACCGCATGTTGGGAATCAAAATTAACAGTTTGACATGATTTCATCTGCAAATAAATAAAATTGTAGAACAAAATGTTCGATTAAGGAAAAGATAACAATTCCAGGGACCTTTACCGTTTAATGTCCCTACATCATTTACACAAATTACTCGCAACTTTTTAAATTACCTATCATTATGAAATGATTGATAAGTTTTTTTCGAATGAAATAAATGGGGTGAGTTTTTTTTTTTTTTTTTCAACGGCAATTAGTCACATGATCTGTTAGATAATCCCCTAATGCGAAATTTTTGTTGCGCAATGCGCAAATAAAAAATCACGAATATTGCGCAAGACGCGTGAAAAATTTTTACGCATTGTGTAAATTAAAAATCCCTCAATCTGCGGAAAATCAAATTCGACTAATGAGTTTTGATTAATGAAAATTTTTTATTAACTGAATCATTTTTTATACATAACTCTCGCTAATTGATTAAACAATGATTTACAATGTATATCAATTTTCATGTCCCCGTTCCATTTTTTTTTTAAGCACAAACACTTTTAGGAAGCAAACTTATTCACGATTGTATGTGTTATTTTACAAATGATTATTATGATCGTTTTCTTTTCTTTTTAATGATTTCACCCAAGAGTTGTGGCGGTGACTTAATCGGTAGAACGCATGGTAATCGAAATACGAAGACGCGAAGTCACATGTCAAAGAAATTGTACATGGTTTGTCATTAAAATTAGCGTAATAAATTAGGGTGCATAAATGAAGTTTTAGACGTTGTTTTAACATTTAATTATTGGACGTTCCACTTCGAATTTTCCAAATTCCTGAAACATCAATCAAATTAAAAATCACTTTGAAAGAAAACCTGTCTAATTCGCTTACGATATATATCTTAATCATTGAATTATATATGCTTCACATTTCATTTCGGGTTAACGAACCGGCTTTCATATTACCTTTTTTTTTTTTTACAAAACATAAATTGCCGCTATTAGTTATTTTAAATAAATAATCAGACACTTGATATGAGTAGTGTTCAGCATGTGGTCATTTGACCGAGGTTGGACCGTAGCAGATCGGCCGAATGACAACATCGCTCCTGGTTTATTTGTGACCTCTCTTCACCTTTTATTATCACAACTTGAACCTTTTTTCTTTTTGCTGTGGCTTTAAATCATCACAATTTCCTTTATTAGAATCTGGGGAATATGGTTGTGGCTTATTAAAAACATATTTGTTTTTGTTATTTCGTGTGATGATTAATGATACATTTTTATTTTGATTTTGATTTACTATATACAACTGTCTACTAACAATTTATATTTTGTTATTCTTCAGATATTATTGAAAATAATAAAGCATTCTCTTTATGAAAACAAACATGTGACGATTCATCGTTGTTTTTTCGTAAGAAAGGAAACCCAAAATCCTTACGAAAGGACACGACACTTACGGATTGTACGAAATTGGTCCTCGGAGGAGAGCGAAATTTTGATCTTAAAGTAAATGATCGGTGAAAATCACCATAAAAAAAAGGTACATGTGACCATTTCGTTTGCTAAAGAAAGGATTCCAATGAGATTACGTCATGCATCCATTTCAAATCAAGCGCTCGGTTATCACCGAATTATCGACCATTTATGTGGAAGAACCCTTCTAAATTAAAAAGATATCGTATCTCTGCCCATGATTTAATGGTAAAGATACGGATTCATAACGCACTAATCAATTGGGAAACCATGACTCACGTGAAATAAAATTTCTCAAAAAAATTTTGTAGCCTGAAAAGGTGAAGCATACATAAATTCCCGAGATAAAAAATAAAAATAAAAATAAAAAATATAAATATAAATATAAATATAAAAAAAAAAATCATAAAAATTTGATTGTCGGAGTTCGGTAAAATAAAGCGATAAATAGATAAATACCCGAGTTGATCCTGAGTCATGTAATTTATATTCAAACTTATTCCGGTAAGAAAAGTTTAATTTTGTACCAATCAAATTTTTTTCTTCGCGTATTCCGTTTTAAAATGCAGGAGTTTAAAGAACAAAGAAAAGAATCTTTTTTTTTTTTTTTGAACTATAAAAGTCAAGATTACCTATAACATATCGCATGTTGTCTTTGAGAGACGAAATAAATTGAAAATACTTTAAATAGAAATAGGTAAACTTTAATCCTAAGATTTGTTTTCTTTTTTCCATGTATAAAATTACTTTATCGTTTGATTTCGTGACACAAAATTAATTTGCGAATCAAATGATTATCGTATTTGGAAGAGATGCATGGTCGGTATGATATGTTTGGTACACAATGTAATCTCTTATCTCAAATCGTTTTTTTTTATCTTCATCTAACGCTTATCTTATCCATGGTTCTTTCAATAATCTATATTTCATGCTGCAAAGAAAACAGCAGGTGACCATTTCTGATGAATGAATCTTAACAAGTAACATTGTGTCTTTCTTGGTGCACATTATGATAGGTTTTGTATAGATATCTTTAATCTTAATGAAAAATTTTTAATCTCGAGTTACAAATCGAAATCCCTTAAATGTATAAATTTACCAAGGCGTTACATTTGGTGAAACGAATTACAATCGTCACTAGGTTTAAGGTTCAAATTTATTCTCCCGTTGAAAAATAAAAATAACAAGATAAAAACATAAGAGATAAAAAATAAAAGATGAAAAATACACATAAAAAATAAAAAAGGGAAAAGAAGAAACATAGCAGAATTCGTTGGTAACGCATCGGTGACACCATTAAATCTGCACGCATTGATGGTTCGATTTCTAGTATGTATATATATATAATATAAACTAGGGTTTTAAAGTTATTTTGTTGATTTGTAAACAACCCAATCAATTTATTATAAAATGACAATTATGCTTGTTTTTTTTTTTTAATTATTATGTAACAATAACGGATTTTTGTTTTGACAAATTTAGTTGTTTTCAAAAAAAAAAAAAAAAGATTGATGTTGCAAAAATCTTTTTGTTATACTTTTATCATTATCTGATTGTAATTAATGGTTGTGGAGAACAGCCAACAGATTTCTTGGCAAAAAAGGAATTTTGCCTAATCACACGATTATTTTGGTCCCTTACGATAGAACATCCATCCTTATCGTGAGGAAAACAGTAAAAAAGCCAATTTGGAATGAATTAATTGTGTTAAAATGCATTTATGGATTATTTATATCACAAATAATTTATTGAAAATGGGACCATTTGTTTATTGATGACGATTAGATTTTGTTGATAACCAAAATGTTCCTAATATAACTATACCCTATCTCATTTTAACTTGTCATTTTTCATTGCAAATCAAGAGAAATCAAAGGAGGGAAAAAAAATATATTAAAAAGTAATTATTTAGTAAACTAAGCTGCAACCTATGCATTCAAAGAAAATCTAGATTTATTATTTTTATTTACTCCCTTGCATAAAAATACACATATAGAATATGCGAGAAAATTTCTTAATTACTTTACTTTCGATAATCGACATGGTTATACATTTCTTTTTTCAACTATTCTTGAATTATTATGTGTGTGTTTATTGTTTATTGTTTATTAAAGATCTCATTAAAGATTGTTTGTAATCAAAAGATTCTTTAGGGACCTTTTTTTGAAAAGTTTGAAGCTTGTGATATTGGCGGATGTAGTTAAATAGTTCGCTTACATACAATTTTTTTTTTTTTTCAAGACAATTGGAAACATAATTGACATTGAATTTTTGAACCACTTCTCGACCATAAGTTTTGTGACACTATAAAAGTGTAATCTATCCAATTTTGTCCAAATTTCCCAAAATTTTTTTTTCGTGAGAAATTCAACTATAAATGATTTCACATGTAATGTCGTGCTCCAAACTTAAAAAGTACGATACCTACTAATTCTATTACAAAAAGAAATCGTAATATTTTACAAAACGTAATATAATCGTAATATAAATCTTTTTTCAGTTTTTTTTTGTAAAAAAAAAAAAAAAAAGATAAAAAAAAAAAAAACCAAATATATAATAACATATACGCCCACGCGTGCATACACGCCATTGTACATTATCATACATATGAAGATGTAGTTGCGTTATCTACTTACCTCCGTTCTCCATGGTACATTTCGTAATGTTGCAACTACAATAGATATCTAGATTTTTTTTTCTCGCGAGTATTGTTTATTCACATTCATCAGCAGTGCCTTTGGAATCTGCATGGTTCGTTAATCTAATAATTGAATGGGATATTCGAAAACGTGAATGATTTGTTCATGCTATTTTAAGTTTGAGTTGAACTGCGTACCATCCTTTTCCCCAGTATAAATGTTTGAGCAGATCATTTTTCATTAAAAAAATCTCTGTGTCACATTTATTACGAAATATCAGAAGATCAGTATCATGGAGATATGTCATTACGCAATAAACAATTTTTTTATGGAATTTTTTTTATATATTTAGATTACAGACAATTTAACCATATAAAGTGATTTCATGTCAACTTTAAATTAGACTACGTAAAATTTATTACTCCTTATTTCAAAGTCATTGATAATCCGATCCCGAAAGTTCTATGCCAAATTTAGTACAAATGAAGTAATCGAATGTTGATGTTGATACCTGTACGATTTTCGTTTGATTTTCTTTATTACTTGGTAACCTGAGTAGGGTCGCACAAGGATTTTGGTTTTCGGAGTTAACCGTTACTAGGAGGTAGGAGACAGGAGGGAGAAAATAATCTTTTACAATAGAATCTCTTTTTTTATTGTTTTCTTCATGTGACGATGATAATCAACTTTAGTGAACCAAAAAAATTTTAAAACTAGTCATCACCTAGTTAATGATAAGTTCCATTAAAGAGAAATAAGGATAATGGAAAAATAAAGATATAGAAATATCCCAAAATAAGCAAAAGAAGAACTACTATTTGTTTATTTGTTTGTAAAAATAATCAAAATACCCGTCAAAGTTATAATCAAAATATATTAAATTAAATATTTGTTTTTTTTTGTTTTTTTTATTTTGGTAATCGGGCGCAGCCAGGCAAAATAACTTTAATTTGTGTATCAAAAAAAGGTTGGTTGCCACATTTTTAGTTAAACGTGAGAAAAGAACGATACACATATTTTTGAAAAGGAGAAAAAAGTAAAAAATCATCTTCGTGCGTGCACCAATTATCCACATTTAACTAAAGTTATAAGGATCTGATAAACTTATGCTATTAATATCCAAAGATGTTTATGTTAGGATTTTCTGCAGATTAAGGGACACCCTTCTTACCCTCAGGGATCTCAGGGTTTATTAATCTTATAAAGGTTAATTTCTAATACCTGTATAGAATAACAATTGGTTCCTATTAATTAAAAAAACATTTCATAAGAAGAGGAATATTTGATTGCTAAATTACCATCATCGGGCTTTAAAACGCGATTGTCTTTATGATATTTCCAAGTACATTTTTTATTTTTATTTTCGGTTTAAGAAAAATATAACGATCATTTCGAACCCTTCTCCACCCTCAAAATTTTAGTGATATTAAAAAACCTGTTATGCTAATTTCTTGAATTTTGATTAACCAATTCAATTTTTTTCCTTTTAAATTCATTCATCGGTGATAAAAATAAATAAATAAAAATGCGTTTATATTTTGTTTTCCATAATATTTATATTATAAACAGTAAATTATTCTTTTTTAAGAATGTCATACCTCAGTACAGTAAAGAATTTTGATTAAGACATTCAAATTTTTTATGAATAGGTTGTTAACCTTATTTAGTATAAAATTCATGTTTGGCAAGTATTTTTTTTGGAAAATAAAGAAATCCAAAATGATCATTATTTTTTTTCTAAAAAAAAAAAGGAAGGAAATAAGGGAAAATTCAAAAAATCTTACTATTGTTTCTAAAATTGAGTTTTATGAGTAATTTATTTTTATTGAAATAGATTTCATGTAGCAAAAGACAACAAAAAAAAAAAAAAAAAAATGGGGTGCAACAATTACCCAATTAAATCAAAAACTAATTATCCCTTTTTCTCTCCAAATCTTTTAAAGAACAATTTGTGTTTAATACTCATTATGCATTTACACGTATGTAATTCGAGTGAAAGCCACGCGAGATAAATTTTTGTTGTTTTTAAATTAATTACATTTTCCAAAAAATAATCTCTTTCGTTAATTATAAAAGGTTATATTATTTTTGACTGATAAAACCATAACCGATGAAATCATTTATTTAAATTATAAAAAAATACTAATATTGTGAACACTTGGATTTCTTTTATAAAATTAGCTTAGCTGAGGTCTAGCTGCGGCAATTTCATGCAACCCTTTGGATTAGGTTATTAAAATATGAGGGGAATAATTAAAGTGCGCCTTTTTCACGGATAATGTATTGAAATGTTTTAGCAAATGTGTAAAACGTTGTGTCATTTTTTAAATTGTAATAATTTTTCATAAAGCTTCCTTACTACATTCGTTTTAATGAAACAATTTCTTTGTTTGATAACGAAATAAATTATCTGTGTGAAGATCTATGTTTAAAAGAAAAAAGTTACCGCAGCCGAACCGGACACTATGAATACATGCATCAGGTATATAAGATTTTTGGTTAGATCGGCATACGATTATACATCTCGTACACATTTTGTGCTCATTAAGCAACAAAAAATTGAAGCCCCACTACACCAAAAAATTACAATCCTAACACGGACCTTGCAGAAAATCATTATTGATTGCAAATCTTTACTTGATATATAGAGATATATGTATATATATATGCGCTATCTTCCGTCTATACAATCTTTTATTCATTCGAAATATGAATAAAAAAAAAAGTGGCGGTTAATTCAATTATTCCTTTCGTTTTTCCGCTTCTATATTTGTATCAAAACTCGAAATTCCCAAAGTGACCTCTTTTAGAAAGTACCGCAGCATTTAAAAAAAAAATCTAATCTGACTATTATCAATTAAGCAATACCATAATTATAATCATCTAGCATCACATAAATGTTTGAGCACAGACATTCCGATAACCAAGTGATTTCGATTTTAGCCCCTTAAAAATATTTCTGATTCAATGACATAGAACAATTATTCCCACATTTTCGGCTTTTTATTCTTTACCGAATATGGTTTAATTTAATTAAAAATAATTTCTTCTGACTAAAAATCATCTCGTTATTATTTTCTTTTTAGCCAAAATTAAATTACGAAGAAAATATTCTCACAACATGGTTTTAGAGGTACCCTCGTCTTTGTAAAACACGATAAAAATAAATTGAAGTGGGAATGTACGTTTCTGGGGCGAAATCTGTATTACGTTATTACTGCTTTATGAATGGTCATAAAAAAAAAAAATCGAATCTAATTATGTTTTTGATCATTGTAAAAAATTATTTTAACATTTTTTACACAAGTAACGATGGCAAAAAAATGTATCTTGTTGATGAACAGGTTTTTCGACTGATAACCCGATCAGTATCGAGTTTTATAACAGAAAAAAATTGCCTCTTCAAATTCAATCTTTTTTTTAGGTTCTAGAAGATAAAAATGAACATATGAGTCGGATAGATTATTATCGATTTAGTAGTATTGGTATTTGAAATTGAGTGGTATTCAATAACATAATCAAACAATATAATAATGGAAATATAAATTATTTTGTAGTCCTTTGATGATTTTTGTTGTATTATTTGATTTTTGTTATTATTGTCTCTTTTTTTTTTTAAAAAAAAAAAAATCGTTTAAAAATGTTTAAATGCTTTAACAAGTTCATATACCTGTGTTTGGATACATATTGTACACTTTAAAAAAGAGATGTTGTCATTGAAAAAAAAAACGAGTTTTTACTCCAAAGCACCTTAGAAGAAAAAAAAAAAAAAGGTTCGAAAAATTATGATATGCAATATTGACGAAAAAAAAGCCAAAGTGCCTACAATGGGAATGATTCACATTTAATTCAATTATTAATGTTTATATATGGGTCACATTATTTAGATTTTTTTTCTTAAAAAAAATAAAAATAAAATATTTATTTATTATTATTTATATTGTTCTAAATTCATACGTTTCCTTTTTCTCTTGGTACAAGTTTTACTACCTGATTTTTTTTCCCTTTTTTTTTTTTTTTAAATAAAATGTAATTGTGTGTTTATCAAATTTAGAATGCCTTTATGCAAAACGAATACCAATTTGCATCTTCTTTGAACCACCATTAAACATCAATGAATTTACACCGTGATGACTCAGTGTCGTCGTGCTCGCGTCCGTTCTTTAACATATTTTCTTCTAAAGAAATAATTAGTCAAAAAAGGACATAAATGTTTCCTTACGATCAAACAAATATGCTAATCACGCCATTTTTAATTGCCAATACATGTCTCTCGTGTAGATTTATCCTATTATAGTCATGTTATATTTCAATTTGATTTTTTCGGGTATTTTACAAGAAATAAACACCATGTTTTTTTATAGACATGGCACAATAATTTATTTATTTATTTTGGTCAAAGATTATTTTTTTCTCTTAGATCAGGGAAAATAAATATCCCTATGTCATTATAACAAACAAACAGCGATTGTTATCATTCTTCAAAGTTTGAAACTTTTAATCAAAAGTCATTACAGTATTATTGATGAGAATGGGGAGTTTTACACAATAAAAATATATTTAGGGAGGGGGGAGATGAGATGAAATTTATCAGTATTAAAATCTCGTGGTTATAATAAAAAGGTCAAGAGCGAATTGCAAAAGAATTGGTTCAAACAAAAAATTAAGGAAAAATATAATCAAAAACAAAAAAATTTCTTTTTTAACCTAAAACGAAAATTTTTTTGTGAATGGTTCATTAGGTACATCAAATATTTTGATGATTTTTTTTTTAAAAATGATCGTCTATTTGTTGATCTCATGAATTTATAACTCGTGTCATTTTGACATATTTAATTTTTAGATGTTTCTCAAATTCTTTAAGAACATTCGAAAGATATTTTATTTCAAAGGAAATGATTTAGTTGGTTCGATCCTGTTACAAATTAACCAAAGTTGTGGCTTAAAAGCGATTTCTCGCGTATTTTGGCATGGATGTTTTTATTTTTATTTTTTTTCGATTTTCAATCATTTTGATTAAGTTTTTTTTTAGCAAAGGCAAAAAAAAAAAACAATGCATTCGTACCATTCTGTTAACAAAAATAAATAAATAAAATAAAATAAAATAAAAATAACCTTTTTTATTTGGAAAATCCGATCTGGATTATTTATTTGATAAGTTTCCCTTTTAATTTCCTTTTTTAAATAAAACAACTTTTTTGACAAATCATACAACCAATCATAGTATCATCTTTAAAGGGAACAATCTTATTTTTAAGTGATTTGAGGAGACATGCCGTAATTTTTAATAAACAAAGGAGATTAATTAGCGCCTTTCGAAGCAAGCTAATTTAGTTGAGTGGGAGATCCGCCAACGCCCGACTCCATAACAACCCTTCAGTACTTTCGAAAAAGATTAAGATTTTTTTTTTTAATATTGGTGAGAAATTTATTTTCAGAACATTACCCACGCCCAATCGGAAACTGCGGACGAGCCAACAAGATTTTTTACTACGCCGATTGTATTACTTTTGTATTGTTTCCCAAATCCTTTCCTTATTAAGGATGTTTCTTTTTTTACCTGTACATTTCGTCGTCAACTTGTTTTGCGGGAAAGGGTCTCTTTGCTCGGGTAACCCAACCATACGATTGAATTTTTTTTTCTAGGCGGTGTTAAAGTGCCGGGAGTTGGTGCTACTAGTAACAGGATTATTTTTTTTTTTTTTTTTCAAACCTTTTTTTTTTTTTTTTATATATTGTATGTATCAAATTAAAAATCGGAGGATTGTTATATTTATTTTTATCATCGGAATTATGTTTTATTAAAAATTCGTATTTATAATTCTTTTAAATCAAAATAAAATGATAATTTTTTTTTGTTTTTGTTAATCCTTAAATAAATATAGATTTCTGCATATCAATTAGGTAATTCGATACGGAAGTCGGGCATTATCCACTCGAGACTATAAGTGAAAAAAACATTCGGTTTTGTTATTTACTTTTTATTATTTGTAATCTCTCTTTCCAGTCGCTCATATGACCCTTTTTAACTTGAAACTATTTATTGTTTATTTTGATTATGAGGAAGTTTTTCTGAAGTTTTGAAAATAAAATTTTGGTTTCATGCCACCAAAATTTGATCCTGTTTTCGCGCCAAAACAAAATTTTTTTTTTCTAAAATAAAATTTTATAAACCTAAAATAAATCTGGTTTTTGTTGATCATCATCATGTCCGAACCTCATTGGTGTCGCTTAAAAATTTATGTTACCTCATCACCGCCTTTTTGAGAAAAACCCTAACAGATCGGTAAATAGTCATGGAGAATTGTTATTTAGTTGTTTTTCCATTGTTTTCAACATTAGAATTTTCCCTTTACTCGTTGTCAAGAGGGTTTTACAAGGATCTTAAAGGCGTGAATGCAAACCTATGATTATCATCCCGAGAATTCTTTAAAGGAAGGACCTGCCGAAATTTTTATGTTTTCGCATCAATTATTATTTTTATTTTTTTGTGGTGATGACACAACAACCTGCATGATTTACTTTATTTATCGTGGTTGTTAAAAAGCATACTATGAAATTGGTGATTTGAAAGCCACACTCTTTTTTAGCTTTTGCGCTTCTTTCACTCGCCACACTTTTTACAATAATCACATCTATGTTAAGTCAACTATAAAAAAAAAAAAAAAAAAAGATTATATCATTTAACAAGCTTAGGTATGCATATATATTTTTATTATACCGATGTATCTAATATATTCAAATTATCCCACAAATCATGATATTCAATTCACATCAACCCCAAAGGTTCCCATACCTTTTTCTTTTTCTCAAGGGTAACGTGTAACACTGTTTAAATATCGTCACTCATTAGAAAGCACTTGCGTGCGCGTATGTTTTTCGCAACTTTTCTTGTAAAGATTAGACAAAAAAAACTTTATTTTGGATTTGAAGAACAAAGAAGAAATGTATATATATATATGGGGTAAATGATGATGTAAAAAGCAAGAAAAAAAAAAAATCCCATAATTCTAAAATTATCATCTTCGTATGTGTATGTGGTCATTTGGTCCAGTAGTGTGGCTATTTGCGTCGTAAAAAAACAAGTTATTAAGAAGTTATTCTTGCTTTAATAAATAAAAAAAAAATGCGCCTTTTATCCCTTTATTTTACAAATTGTTAAAGCCCGAGTTTGTTATTTATTTATTTTCATCAAAAATTTTTACCGTTAATCTTATATATATAAAAATATATATATATAAAAAAAAAAAAAAAAAAAGATATTGACTGTGTAGCGTTGACTGTATAATCTTCCTCTTTAAGAGAAACTTCGAAATATCTCAAATAAAAAAGAAAAGCCTTTGTGACCGATTAAGATTATACAACAAAGTTATGGTCCATCAAACGAAACCTTTTGAACGGAGAAGGAACAAGAACACGGTCCTTTTGGGAAAAATGATGTTACTCACATACATTGAACTTATCAAATATGTATATTAAATAAAAATAAATGACGATTATATCCTATGTAAGTATAAATAGTTATTCAGTATACGCGAAGTGGATTTTACCAAATTTTTTTTTTTTTTTTCCACAAAAGAAAAACGCAAAGGGTAAAGGATTGTGACGCGAGAAATGTATGTGGCGCGGATATATAGAATAAATTCTATATTTTTTTTTAGAAAAAAAAAAAAAAAAGCAGATGGTTAAAAATGTGCATATATTTAGCGAAGATTACTCTAAAAAATTTTTATTTATACATAAATAAATAGTCTATTCCAAATATATATCAGTAGTCTAAAAAAAAAAATAAATAAATTATTACATGTAACATCTATCTATTCTATTATAATTGTACCACCCCCCAAAAAAAGAGACTTTTTTTTTATGTGTATATTGTATAAAAATATATATTATCTCAATATAATTATTTATATTAATATAAAGCAAATTTCATATATATATATGTATTTTTATTATTAAATAAAAATTATTAATATTTAATTTGAATGCATATATTTTTAAAAATGGTACGTTAAAAAAAAAAAAAATCAATTCACTACTAACTAAGGCTTGACAAAATTTATATAAAATAGCAGCAATCTTTCTTCCCACCCAAATCTGTTTTTTTGTCAACAAAATAAAACTTCACTTCTTTCTCTCGTTCCCTCCAAAATTTAAGAGAAGTCTCCGAAACTTTACTGTGTACGTATTTACTTCTCTTGTATCAAAGAAACGGTTCAAAAAAAAATATATATGTACCAGATATACATATTACTTGACAATAAAGAAAAAAATAAAAAATAATATCGAAAAAAAGTTTTGAACCGTTTTTTTTTTTTTTTAACCAAATAACAATAATAATAATCGAAAACATTTTACTTTCGTCGTTGAATTAATAGGAGCAAGGAAAATCAAAGTTCCTCCTTTTTGAGACCTGTTATTCGAAGAAGATAAAGTTTAGTACAAATAAATTGTGGTAAGTAAACCCTTTTGAACGTTTTTGATTTTGATTTTTTCACTTTTTTCCTTTGGTGCATTATCAGTGGTTCGTCTTATATTCTTTCAAG
Source organism: Funneliformis caledonium (assembly GCA_910591825.1). Lineage (NCBI taxonomy): Eukaryota > Fungi > Glomeromycota > Glomeromycetes > Glomerales > Glomeraceae > Funneliformis > Funneliformis caledonium. The sequence goes on from CAJVPQ010000140.1 coordinate 27,259, forward strand.
TCCCTCCTCAACAAGTGGATTTAAATAATCCATTCATTTATACCCTTCAAGTCACCTCTCGTTTTGTCTAAAAACAATCCCCTCACCAAAAGTAGTAACCTTGTTAAATTTATTATTGAGAAAAAATTAATCCACACCCTTAACCCCCACCCCACCCAACCCACATATCATCATATCGTTCATAAGTTATTCCTTTTAATCTCATTACCGGCCTACTTTACTTCTGGATGTGTTGGGCTGATGGCGCGGTTGCATCTGCACTAATCAGATTTTTTGATTTCTTGCAGATCCCCTTTATTTTTATATAGTATACTATAATAATTTATATGTCCTTTAATAACCTTACTACATGCGCTGTAGTGTAGCATAAACAAGTCTTAGAAAAAAAATTCCATCCCTTAAATTTAACATATATAAGACAACCACTTTTTTATGGTCCTCTTCGCAAAAAAAAAAAAAAAAAAATTTTTTTCCCTTTTTTAACAAAAAAAAAATATATTTCAACCAACTAATGCTTTTAAAAATTACCTCTTGCTCCATTTTCTTTTAATCCATCAGAAATTTAGCTTTAACACACGGAATATCAAAAAAAAAAAAAGAATAATGACTGAACTCGAAAGTGCTTCAAATATTGTCGGAATGGCCGAATGGTCTTCCTTACGTATGAATAACGCACCGCGAAATTTTACTTACCCCCCGGCGCAGCAACATCATCATCATCAAGCGCAATCTACTCATCATCAACATCATCAACAACAAGCTGCCCTCCCGATGCATCATCACCCTCAACAGCATCAACAAGCTTCGCCGCAACAGTCTCATTATCAAGCGGCTAGACCTTATTTACCACCTCCACTTGGTAATCACGTCTCAGGACCAAGCAGCAACGTCTCTTCGGGCAATGGTTTATTGAGTTCAAACGTATCTTCTGTGTCATACAACGCTTCATCCGCCAATCAGTACAGCCCGTCGTCAATAAAGACTGAACAGCCTTCTTCGGTCCAATCAAATGTATCTTCTCCAAATGTAACATCGGGTGCTAATGCACAATTGGAACCTTTCAATAACAATAACAGAAAGACGTCAGCAACGACTACCCCTATGACATCACCAACAAAGAATCCCCAAGATCTCGTAGTTGAGACTCATATTCAGGGCAAACCACCGTACTCTTATGCTACCTTGATTACTTATGCGATCACAAATAGTCCCAACAAACAACTCACGTTAAACGAGATTTACAATTGGGTTATGGAAAACTATCCTTACTATAAGACCGCTGGTACTGGATGGAAGGTACGTTCGAGTGGAAGAATATATATGTAATTTTTACGTTTATGGGTTTTGATCAATTTCTTACGAGCCTTTTTTTTTTATTATTTCCTTTTAGAATTCTATTCGACATAATTTATCTTTGAACAAGACCTTTGTTCGTGTACCTCGTCCAATCAATGAACCAGGAAAAGGATCTTACTGGACAGTTGATTTCCGTGCAGCCGAGGCAGAGCAGCAACATCGTTCTCGAAGTCGAAATAACCGATCATCAAGTGATCCAACCCCATATCGATCATCAGATCCATGGAATTCATACGATAATCGTCGTTATAGAACAGAACCAATGACCGCTGTACCTGAAATGAATCGATCGTATTTTGATAGTGTGGTCAACCCATACGGTGTGCAGGGAATGCAACAACCTTATCGTCCAATTCGCTCACCCAGAGGCTACACCCATACAACGATGGGACAGCATTACCTTCCCGCACAAGGGTTAGGAAGTGGAGCAACCGGAATCGCCGGAACACAACCAACCATGTCATATACCGGTGCTGGCATCGGAAATCTCACCGCTGTCACAAATTACGACATTTCAGATTACACGAGCCTTCACAGTCACGCTCACGTAGAGGGACACAACGCCGCCTTCAACAGTTATGGCGCTCATCCAATGTACCAGTCACAAATGACACATCCAGACACCAACACACCGGTGTCTCACACATCTTTTGTTTAAGAGATTTTTAATGATTAGGCGAATGGGATAATTTTTTTTTTCCCCTCGTTTGCCTCAATTTCAAAAACCTTTTTTTTTATTCCCTTTTTCGCTTAGATTTAAAGGGAAAAAAAAAATTTCAGTTGAAAGGTCTCTTGACTTTTTCTTCTTGTACATTAACTATTTTTAAATATAAAATATATATATAGTTTAATAGGAATTAATTAGGGTTTTTTATGCCTCTTATATACACGTTTGTTTATAAACCATCCATATCCATTTTTTTCATGTATGTGGAATTATGTGTTTTTTTATGAATTACAATTTTTTTTTACGCTTTTACGTTTTGTATTTTTTTCTCCTTCTTCACGTGATCGTATACACGTGAATTCATTGTGCGAGTCGCAATGTGTTTTATTTTTTTTTTTTTTTTCATTCTTCTCTTTTTCTATTTTTTTTTTCTCTGGTTTCTTTTTAAAATTATTCTCTGGCATTTTCAAAATTTTATATATTCTGGCAAATCTGAATTTTTTTTACTTATATTACATTTACACTTACACTTATTATTAGTATATTTTTTTGCACCATTGCACCAATTGTTTGATCCTTTTCTCTATATTCTTGAAAAATTAGTTTTATTTTATTTCGTTATAAAACCTTTTTGGTTTTTTTTTTCGATCAGCATTCCATTTTCGTTTTTTATTTTTTTATACATATTTTTTATTACTCTTACTTATTACTATTATTTTAGTTTATTATATATTTTCGAATTTATTTTATTTACAGCTGAGAAAAAAAACCTTTATTGTAATAATTTGTGAATGATGATGGACGTAGTTGTTTATTAAAAAAAAAATCACAATCAAACAACGAACAAAAAAAGAAGATTAGAGTTGATACTTTAAATTTTTTTTTGTTCGTAAATAATTTCTTAATCATTAATAATTATTGTTCAAAGTACCGCTTTTTTTTTTTTTTTTTTTACTTTACAAGTGTTATTATACGTATAATGTCTAATTTCGAATAAAAAAAAAAATGTAAAAAGTTTTAAACAAAGTTTTCGCGTTTAGAAAAAAAAAAAAAATCTCGTTATTATTTTTAAATGTTTATAATGAAAAAAAAAAAGTGTTGACATCACCAGGAAAATGAATCACGAACCTTAAGTGTTTGTCCGACAGTCGATCAAATCAATCCTTCGGATCTACCTACCATTGACCCCACTTTTTTTTTAAAACCCTTTTCTCAACTCCTCATTTTCGGAGTGCAGGGTTACACTTTTTCTCCAGAAAATATTCTTTAAAGTTGGAAAAAATATATTCTAAAAGTATCCTTTCATTAGAGCAATAAATTTCGATGAAATTGGTAAATTTATTCCGTAAAAGAAAATGATTGACGAATGATATGTTCGTCAAGTGCATAAACGAACATAAATTAAAAAAAAGTCCCAATCAAACGATAGATTTCGTGTCACAACAAAAGGGAACGATCATGGGATCAATCACGTTCCCTTGTCTAACCGCTTAAAAACACGCCGCACATGACGAAAGTTCTCAAAACCAGCCAATCAGATTTCCGTCTCGTCTTCCGGTTTCATTTTTATTTTAATGAATGAATAGAATGATAGAATGTGTATGGTCTTTGGAGAGTAAGGAGAATATGAATGAAACTCCTCATTAAGTTTCCAATGTAAATTTTTTTTTTTTAGAGGGTATTTTATTATTATTATTTTTTTTTTTTAGCTTACCCTATTACGAAACTAAAACTTGTAAACAATCGATCGTCAATTATATGTGTGTAAATAAACATTAAAAATTAACCCTATTTATTTCAAAAAAAAAAAAAAATGTAGAAGTTTCGATCAAATTTTTGATTTATTATAGTTTAGTCAATATTATTTCATAATTCATTACAAATCAAAGGAGAATTTAAAGTAAAGAATAGGGACAACAACAAAAACCTATTATTTTTTTATAACATTAGACAATCATTTGGCGTCTATATCATAAAAAAGGCTTGGACAAGTTCTTTTGACTTATCTTTTTTTATGGATATGGTTGTATTAAAAAAAAAAAAAAAAATACAAGATAAAAAAAAAAAAAAACACGCCAAGATACATGAGGTTAATTAATTCATTTTTGGTCTTTAATTGATATAAATGATGATTTGGAAAAAATTTTTTAGTTCGTGTAAACATTAAACAAAGCCTTTTCTAACAAAATAAAAATAAATAAAAAAAAAATAAATAAATAAATAATCGATTAACTAGAACAAATTTATTAATGGATTATTTAAACTATTGATCAAAAAAAAAAAATGAATAAACAATAAAAGATTTTTTTTTTCTTTTTTAAAGTTTTTTTATTAATTTATCGTCATTTTTTTTTTATTTTTGTTTTTCTCAAACAAATACAACAAAAAAAAAAAGGAGTGAAGATCTTTTTGTAAACATTAATACCCAGAAGGAAGAATCTTTTTTTTTTTTTTTTTTTTCTTTTTCTTTTTGAGTTACTATTTGTTCGTGATACTGTAATACAAAAGATATAATGATGTGGTTTTTCAACTCTCGTCTGTGACCCCATTAAGGTGTGTGTAATCTACCACCCAGCCGAGTTACCAGTTGATACCATATAAATTCATATTTCTTTTCGAAAGATTAAAGTTTTGGTTAATACGTTTAAATTACAAAGGCTTCCTTTGTTTTTTTTTTTTGCTTACACAAGTTTTTAAACAACGAAGTATTCTGTTTCAAATTTATTGTAAATAATTTCACCAATGATCAAATCCAGTCTGGCAAAAAAAAAGATTACGCCCAAAGTTCTTAAAATTCTAACGAAAGCAAAAAAAATTATTCTCGATCCCCAACAAATGGTCCAGCCAAAATTTCAAATCATCATAAATTAGGAATTGGTTTCGTAATGTTTTTTACTTTATTTCAAACAGGAGTTAAGAACAAAGACCATAAAACAACACGTAAATAAAAAAAAACTTAAATAACAAGTTTAGAAAGAGTCATTCATTGTATCTTTAGACTTTACTTTTATTGTTGAAGTTGATATTATTATTTATTACTTTACAATAACACAATCAACAGATTTGTCGAATTTAAAGATGTTAGGTTTCGCGAAATCCTTGATGTAAAAGGTTTAGATGAATATAGTGTTTTGAGAATAAAGAGATTCGGAAAAACTCATTGTGTAATGGTAAATATTAGTACCGATTTAATTAGAATACAAAATCAATGAAATTAAAATGTAAAATAATAAGCATCTTTTGAGGGTAAAGATGGGAAAAAAAAAACCTGAACAAGCAACGCTTTACCATAAGGTATTGTAACCTAAATTAGGTTTAACGCCCCATATAATAGTTGACTATACAAAGTTAAGACCAATCTCTCTTATATGCATTCTCCATATAATGCATGATTTCGATATTCGTTTCATAGTCAATTAATCCAAGGCGATAGTGGTTTTTTTTTGCATAGAAAAAGCACGGACTTTTCATCAGATTCCTTGGCTTATGTAAGTGATTTTTCATTTATTTTCATTTGATTTTCATTGATTTTACTAAGCTTAAAAAATCATAATAGGCAATGTAACTCCCGGAGAAAGTTTTTTTTTTTTTCTTTTTTTTTCATTGAGGATATGGATGTAACGAGATACATATTCTTGATTTCATTCTTGTTTAATATCATACATGTATTATCATTTGATAAACAGGTATTTCGTCTTGTTTCATACATATCGTACCATTTTTTTAGAATTATTCTTTTTACCCAGTTATTTTTTTCTAGTATAAAATTCATTATTTGCTACGCGATACCTTTTTTCTATTTATTTATTTATTTTTTTATAAACAATAATAAATAATAATACAACAAATGTATTATATCCATCAATGAATATTTTGTTATCAATCGGATATACCTATACCCATGGAAGTTTACTGCCATACGCAAATATTGATATTCGCCGACAGCTGTCAAAAATAGTTTTTATTTTTTTTGCAACTCTTGGCAAATCTAAATTTAAAGGGATTGACTAAATAAAAAATTAATGGATATAGCCTTTTGTAGTATTCAAATCCGAATAATATCATTCCTCCCTTAATCTGAATACCTTCATTACTAGTTTTTACTAGTTATTGTTTAGTAAATACAAAATTTTGCATAACGTCATGCAAATCAAGAATAATAATTGAATGAAATTTTTTTTTAATAATAGTAATAATAAAATATTACGTGCCCGTTATATACTAAAATTCGATTTTTTCTGGAAACGTTTAACCTCTAATAGAATTAATAGAATTGCCATTATTAAACTTTACATTCACTTCAATGCCAAGAAAACCTTCTTGTTTCATATTGCTCAGAATCGAATGCTTGTAAGAAAAGTGATGACTAAATTCGAAAATCAACCCGACAATTAAAACAAAAAAAATTGCATACAATTTAAGATTTAATATTAACCGGTTCTATGGATAATTGAATCAAAAGTGTATGATTCATAAATTGTTTTTTATCAATTACGATAATGATGTGTAAAATCAAAATGAGGTTATACAATCCAAAATTAAAGTTTGGAACACTAAAAATTTAAAAAGATATTTAACATATAATTATTTTTTTTTACAAAAATTGTTATATCTACTATAATCATACTTTCAAAATTATAAAGTTCGATAAAAAAAAATATATATATTGCTACTTTAATTTATTATAATATTTTTTTTTCAAACTTTATTCACCAGATTTTTCATTCTTGACTCATCCATCCATCATCCTTTTGGATGCATCAACACAATCATTCCAAAAGTTAAAATATTCTATGATTTATATAATTGAATTAGAATGGACTAGAAAGACTATATGATACAGTGTTAATTTTGGTATCTGGAGGCTAAAATAAAACATTAAATTATTAAAATAGCAAAACTATATAAAACTTTAAAATCAAGAAATTAAAAAGTCATTTGACTTAATTTACTTAATTAAATATATATTATTAATTTTAATAAAAGTTTAATATAAATATAATATATTAAATATTAAATATTATGAATATTTAAAAATAAATTTAAGATTAAAATAGTTTTTTGTATTTAACTAAAAAATTGATTAAATGATTAAATTTCATTAAATGATCAAATTCTAACTACATAACTGACTAAATAACTAAATTTTAACTAAATTAACTTCTAATTTACTAAATTAAATTAAATTAAATTTAAACCAAACTTTAACTAGATTTAAATTACTAATTATATAGTATATAACTAAAATTAATATTTAAATAATTAAATTCTAAAATTATTTTAACTTTAAATAATAAAGAATAATGTAAATTAGAATGAATGTATTATATTATATAATATATATAATTTAAATATTTAAATTTATATATTAATTATTTTTATATTTTTTAATAAAAATATTTTAATAATAATAATGATTTTATAAAATCAAAGTAATTTTAATTAAAATATTATATTATTTATATTAATTAATATTATAAAGTAATATTAATTAATGTAAATAATATACTATATAATATTAATATTATTATATATCTATTATAGATTATGTTTTACATAAATAAACTTTTTAATTTCTTTCTTCTTATTATTATAAATTTTTCTTATTTTTACTATTGAATATATTTATTTAAAAATTTATAAAAAAGTATTTATAAATAATATTTTTATATAATAATAAAAACTTTAATAAAATTTATAATAAATTTTATTATTTTCAAAATAAGATTTCAAATAACAATTTAAAAAAAATGTTAATATTCTTTTTAATATTGAAAAAAATTAAAATTACAAAATATTTATTAAAAATTAAATGTATAATATATAAATATTTTATGTTAAAATAATTATAAAAAAATTTATAAAAATATTTAATAAAAAATACTAAATTCTCAATTAATAATATTTAATAATAATAAAATGGATAAATCTAATTGTAACATCCTGTTACATATCTTATTTGTAACATTCAAAATATAGATAAATGCCTACTAAAACCTCCTCAAAATAATTTCATCATACCATTTTCTATATTTTTAATATGGTTTTAACAGTTTTAGCTTTTGTCGTATCGAAAGGATTTTGTCGTATCTCTTATTATAATTTTAATATAGTTTTGTCTAAGTTTTGACTGTTATTAAGGGGTTTCGTCCCTCATCATTAATCTAAAATTTTATCTAATCAAAATTTAAGATCAGGTATAATGTCAATAATTTAACAAATTAAAACAAAAGATCAGTTGTGTAATGAAAATAAGAATTTTTTTAAAAAATTTCAAAAAACTGTTGTAACTGAAAATTTTGTCTATGAAACTGTTTTTAATATATTAAATAAAAGGTTACAAATAAGACATGTAACAGGATGTTACAAATATATTTTTTTTAATAAATAATAAAATAATAATGAATAATTCATTTTTTAATAAAAATTAAGGTAATAATATTTATTATATATTATTTTAGGAGGTAGAGGGTAATTAAAAGATTTTAATATATATAGTATAATATAAAATTATTATTTTAGAGAAGAAAGGGATATAAGTTTATAGAAAATAGATATTATATAATAAATGTTAATATTCTAATTTATTATTATTTAAATCAGTATTTTTTAAAATATCATTTAAATAATAAATAAATAATCTGATTAACTTCTGAAAATATTAAAAAAAATATTTTTATTAATAGTAAATTTACATAAAAAAGAATAGTAAATAAAAATAAAGATAATAAAAATATTAATATTAATTATAAAATAAAAGATTATTTAATAAATTATTTTTCAGAAAAAAGTTATAAACATCAATAATTTTAATAATAAATCTATAATTTTATTTTATTTAAAATCAATATTTTATATAATAAAATATAATAAGATTTATCATATTTTATTTAAATAAATAGGTTTTATATTAGGATTTTTAAAGTTAAAAAATTTTATTTATTTAAAAAAATAAATAAAGTCAAAAATATTATTTATTAAATAAAAATAATACTTTAAATAATTTATTAAAAAAATAAAATAGCATCTTATTTAAAAATATTATTAAAAATAAAATAAATAATATTATTGAAATTTAATATAATTAAATATTAAAAATCCACAATAAATAATTGTTATTATTGCTGCTAAAATTTTGTATACTTAAATAATTAATAGTTATATTACTATCAAATAATAATAAGTAATTAATCAAACTTTCTTGAGACTTTTGGCTTTATTTATAAATATTAGAACTTTCTTCTAATATAAAACCTATAAAATAATAAAAATCCTTTTAACATATGAGCTAGTTAAAAATATAACAATAAAAAGATAAACTATTATTTTATTTGATTTATTTTTTTTATTTTAATTTTTAGTGATAAGAACATTAAGGTCAAAAAGAAAGTAATCCACTTATTTATTTTGCTTTATTTCTTTTTTTTTTAATAAATAAGTTAAAAAGATAAGAAGATATGTTATTTTTTATTTACTTTTTTATTTGTTTTATTTTTTTTATAAATAAGTTAGATAAGAAGATAAACTATTCCTTTAATATCTTTTTTTGTTTTATTGTTTTGATAAAAAGGTAAAATAAGAACATAAAATATATTATTTTTTTATTTACTATTTATTTTTTATTAGTAAGTTCTGTAATAAGATAAGCTATTCTTTATTTACTATTTTTTGTTTTATTTTTTGAAATAAAAATAAGATATATCATACTTTTTATTATTTATTTATTATATTTTTTTAAGTATAAAATTATATTTATCACATATTATTTTTATATTTCTAATTTTAGTCAAAATTTATAATACTAGCTAAAATATTTTATTTGAAAGGTTAAATAATATTATATAAATCCAAAAAGATAATTTTAATTTTGATAAAATTTAAATTAGATTATATAAATATCTAAAAAAGAAAATTTGTGATATTGATAATTGATCATCAGTAAAAGTAAATAATAAATATTTTAAATATAATATAATATATTTTTTTACTCAATATTAATAATATAAGGTACTTTTTTAAAGACTTTTAAATTTTGTTATTTCAGTTAAACAATATGCAAAAAATATTTGTTTGAAAAGATTTTCTTGAATAAAATATTTAATTTTAGTAATTTATATTTTGATATTTCATTTGCTATCTTAACTATATATTCTAATTTGTTTTATACTATATCTCAAATGTCTTATTTGTCTCATTTATATCCTATATATATCCTATTAATATTTTATCAATATTCTATGATAATACTGCCTAGTTTTACTATAAAATTATAGCAGAAAGCTGATACCTATAAGTTTATAAAATGTAAGTATTTATATTTTTTCTTATATATAATACTTTGTTATTTTGATAATATCTAACTAGTTCTACTATAAAACTACAAATTTATTAAAGATAAACATGTTACATTCTATTTATATATAGTATAATATCATATTATCACATAATATCTAAAATAATAAATATAAAAAGTAAATAAAAAGATTGACAAACCTGCAAAATAAAA
>CAJVPQ010000141.1:0-37776 GCA_910591825.1 Funneliformis caledonium
CATTAAAGTCAAACTATTAATATTATCAACATTTTTTTGTTCTATTTATTTATTTTAGTTATATTTAAAGATTTAACAATATTGACAAGAATAAGGAATACAAAAGAAAATAAAGGAAATAAAATGTATTTGATCTTATGCTCATGATATAATTATAATGTAAATAAATCTGTGATATAATAATTGTAATGATAAACAAATCTTGGAATGTAATAGTAACAGATATAATTATTCATATTTATCATGAATTATATAATATATTATAGCATAGATATATATTACATGATTTTAGAGATCTATATCTGTATATTACATGTAAATTGATAAATTTTCTATTATATATATATTTTTTAATTATAATCAAAAAATTAAGCAAAAATTTTTATTTAAATAATTTAAGATATTTAATTATTTTATTTATATTTATTAGTAATTTAATTTTAAAAGCAATATTTGTTATTAATTTTATAGTTTTAAAGAAACTAGAATATTTAAACATATATATATTATAAAATAAATTTATATCTAAAAATTGTTTTATTATTAAAAATAAGATTAATTAATATATTTAGTTATTTGAGATATTATAGTTAATATATAATAATTAATATATTTATGTATCTTTTATATTTAAATTTATTTAAATTTTAAAATTGCAAATTATTTAATTCTTTAGTTTTGTAAATGTTTATTAAATTTTCTTTTTTTTTAGTATTTAATAAAGATCTTAATATAATTTTATTAAGTTTTACCTTTTATCATTTAGTTGACTTGCTAAATTTCTAAATATTAAAAAATATTTTTTAAAATAGATCGGTTGATTGCTAGGAAAATCAAGGTTCCGGGAATCTTTTTAACAAAATTGATGATTTTTATTGCATTTTAGTTTTTGATGTTATTAGATTAAAATGCATTAAGCTCTAAAAAATCTTTCGGAACCTGATTTTCCTAGAAGTAATGATATACTATAAAAAAATATCTTTTTTAAAATTTTAATAATTTGCAAAGCATACTATAATAAAAAAAGTTATTTTATATATCTTATGTAAGAAAACTCTGTCCGATCTTTACAACCTGATTGGTTAATCTTAAGTTCCCAGAATTGGAAATTCTGCTAGAAATGAGGGGAAAAAGCAATTATATGCAAAATTTCGTTTTTTTTTTAATTTGTATTAATTAAATTCATGATCACGTTTTTTCTTTTTTACTTTCCAAAATCAAATAACAATGCATGTGTTATTTGCTCACACTAATAAAAAAGTAAACTAAAATATTGTTCAGACGACTAACCAATTTGGGTTGATAAGAAAATTTTTAACCGAAGATCTCTGAAAAGTGTGGAGTATTATAATCTCTATTAGATCGATTTACTTGGTATTTACCTTATTTATTTCTCCCGAAGGTTTGTGGTCACACTTTTTTTTTCTTTGTGATTGTGAAAAAAAGAAAAAAATATTACTCCATACATGGTAAAAGAGTATGCGATTCATGTAAAATGTTTTTCCATCATCTTTGTGTAAAAAATATTTACTAAATTCGAAAAAGGATTTTTTTTTTTTTTATATATAAATAATAAAAAAAGAGTAAACCCCCAAGAATTTAAATATTTTATCCCAAAGGAAGAATAACTAGAACTTAGGAGATTCGGAAATGACATAGGGATAAAGTGATCTTAAAAATGACGAATAAAGAATTCTGATATCAGATGGCGAATGCTATGTTACTGCGGCTCAATAGAAATCCTTTTTTATTATTACATTTTGAAAATATTTATTTGTGAAACACGTGTGAAGATGTACGTTGTAATATGATGATCATTTAGATCGCTTGTTCGGAAGATACTTTTATTCTTTCGGTTGAGTAGAATAATTGTGCGACAATTAAAAAATTGATAAAGGTTAATCAAATATAGCTTTATTTCTTGAGTTTTTTTTTTATAAAAAAAACTGATTTTAAATCACCTTATAAAATAAAATATTCAAAAGTCGTATGATAAAAATTGTCATTAATCATTTACTTGAGCGATAAATTGATCCTTACAATTACGTTTATGCACATGTCGCAGAAATTTTTCTCTACTTATTTTCTCAATTAGGAAATTCAATATATAGCAACCCTCATAGCAACCGTAATAGATAATAATAATTGCTGCATTTTTACTATTGCAGTTTTGTTTACCTGTCAATTTCTTTGGTTTACGTTAAATACACCCTTTTCCCTTATTTTAAAATTGCGACTCTCTCATTTTAAACAAAAACGAAATTTATTTTTCGTAATCCAATCTTTTTTTTTTTTTTCAGAGCAATAAGTTATAAATTGAATTCATAATTCCATACTTTATTTTGCTGCGCATACTTTAAAGGCCGTTGAAAATGACATTGGAAAAAGTTTATGCCATTTATTCTTTTCTGGCGGATTGTGATGAAGAACTTGATTTTAAATATGGAGAACCTATCATAGTACTTGAAAAAGATGAGATGTATGGAGATGGCTGGTGGAAGGTAAAAAATCATTGTTAAAAGTGAAAAAGGTTTTTCAACCGTAAAGTTATTTTTTAATACTTTTTTTTTTTTAAAACAAAAAAAATTTCTCGTATCCTACTTGTGTTTCATTAATAGGGCCGAAATATACGTGGAAGAGTTGGTCTTTTCCCTATGAATTATACAAGTAATGATAATCCAAGAGACCCTTTAGAACATAAGAACCTTCGTAATAATAATCTGTCAAAACCCGTATCACCACCACCTTTTTCGATCGATGAAACAATTGATGAATTACAAGATAAATTACAAAGAATGATGTTGAAAAAAAGTTCATCACTATCAACTTCCAGTAGTTATGTTTCCGCACCTATAAGTTCGGAAAAAACTTCGCCAACGAATTCGCAACTGTTGAACACTTTTGATAATCTCAAAAATTTGTCATTTTCTACCTCTTCTTCTGACAACAATTATATAAACGAAGATTTGAAGTTTAAAGATCATCCATCGACCTGGGATGTACAAAAAGTATGTCAGTGGTTAGACGAAAAAGGTTATCATTCTGAAAGGAAACATTTTATTGAAAATGACATCACCGGGGATATACTTTTAGAATTAAATTTAGTCACCCTCAAGGAAATCAATATTTCGTCTTTTGGTAAACGCATTCGTTTAAAGAATGAAATCGCCTTATTAAAGAATCAGTATTCAACGAATGATAACGTTAATGATGATCAGGTAAATTATAAAGAAAATTTTTGCTAAAAATTATTTCCCTTAAAAAAATTTAATTAAAAAAGAGTGTTAATTTGCTTTTTAGACTCAAAGCAAAACACTTTCGGGTTCATCATTTGGAGGTTCTGATATTAATGTACCAAACCATTCCCTTTCAAACGTTGATGAAACATTTTCCGACTTCTCAAGCAAGCTGCACAGCAATCTTCAAACAATTCCTCCATCATCAAAAGATTCCGAACCGTCAATGGTAAGTAAAGAATCAAATTAAATAAGTTATTGAAGTCTTTCTTTAAGTATAACGTTATTTTTATATGTGCATATAAAAGATTGTTAAGAAACCAAGTCGATCCTTTTTAAAGTTTGGTTCCTTTTCGAAAGCCACAAATAAAAAAGAAAAAGTAAAAAAATTCGACAAACAGGTAAGCAATTTGGTAAAAAACAATGGCTGCAAAAAATTTTTTTGCTTTTACTTTGAGATGAGATATTAATACGTGATTTATTCGATAGGAAGTAAAGCCCAAGATAGAAAAGATATTTAGTAATAAGGATGACGTTCGTCCTACGTCCGAAGTAGAAAAACGATCGTTGAGATTTATTCTGAGAAAAAATAAGAAAAGTATTTTGGTACATATAAATTTTAAATTTTATATATATATATATATATATATATATTATTTTATTTTATTTTATTTTTTGATGGTCTTTAAATATAATTGCTCTAATGTTATTCCTTTTAGGATCGAAATAGTTTGGTCGAAAATCAATTAGGATTTTTCAAGGAATTATTAGTGTAAGTTCTAGAATTTCTTTTAACTGGGAACCGATTGTAATTTTTATTGATTTATTTCGTACTTATTTCTTTAGTGATAATGAAAGTCATGAAGATATTGATTCAAAAAATCGAGGAGCTAGTTATTATTCCGATCCCGATCATAGTAGCGTTAATTGTATCGATGATGATATATTAAGAATTGGTGTACCGGATCATCAAGGTTCGCTAATGAAGCAAGGAGATAAATATAAAACCTGGAGAAAACGTTATTGTATATTAAAAGGTTCGGATTTATATTACTTACAGGACGATAAGGTAAATCTTCTTCAATATATATATATATATAAAATATATTTTACATATATCACATGGCAACAAAACTTAATAAAAACGGTATATATTAGACGATGAAAACGAAGGGTCATATTAACCTTACAGGATATAGAGTTATCCCCGATGAAAATATATACCAAGGAAAATATGGATTCAAGTTGGTTCATGATACAGAACGTCCTCATTTCTTTGCTCATGAAAATTTAGCAACAACGAAAGCTTGGATGAAAGCTATAATTAAATCTACTATTGAAAGAAATATAGCAGGTATGAGAAATGAAGTAAATTTCGAACCATTAAAATCAAACGCAGAAAAATAATCGTTTCATTTTTTGATTTTCGTAGCCCCTGTTGTCTCATCAAATAATGTTTCAACGATTACATTATCCGAGGCAGCGAGTCGGATGGTCCCATCACGCCCGGCTCCATCACCACCATTGGTTACCAATAATAATACCACAAATTTATCACCGCGCCGTCCATCGACCTCTGATTCTGAGCAAGGTAGTGAAATATCTTTACAGCATAAACTCAAAGTACAACCAACAAGAACCCCACCATCATATCCCAAACCATCAACACTTAAAATCAGCAGCAGACCTACGTCACCTGTATCCAATTTCAATTCACCTACTAAAAAACGTTCTGATTCCGTAACGAATCAACCAAAATTTCCTTCAATGTCTGTATCGCTTTTAAATGCGCACAGATCTCCTGCTTGTCATGAAAATAAGTTTAGTGGGATTTCAATGGGTTATTATGTGTAGCTTTTTAAACAAAAACTCGCGCATAAATATTGATACATGTATATATAACTTTTGTATTCAACATTATATAAAATAAAATACGTATAATTTAGATACTTGCAAATCGCATAAATATTGATACATGTATATATAACTTTTGTATTCAACATTATAATAAAAAATAAAATACGTATAATTTAGATACTTGCAAATTCGAAATTTTAACAAATAAATTTAAAAGATGTATATGGGCGGCAGTCAATAGAAAAGGGGAAAATCTAAATTTTTTTTTAATTTTTTTAATTGGTCTACTTGACTCCCCCCTTTTTACTGATATGTAAACATGGTCGTAGACCATTATTATATTATAACCCTTAAAAAGAAGTTGTGGCAAGATCACTCCTAATATAATTCTCCTTTCCCTTATTACCGAAATTATAAGATGGATTGCAAGACAAATTACTACCCCTATTGTCATCTATTGTTATTGATTGCACTTTCGAGTAATTTATTCCGAATTTGAAAATACAATTCTCCTAATTCTTAAAAAAACGTTCATGACTGCATTTTAACGCATTAAATTAATGCCGGCTGTAGTTCTCATAATGATTATAGTTTACAAACAAATACTTAAACAAAAAACGAAACACAAAATAGAAACCACCAACCACTTAGTCCTTAGCTTTTGTAGTATATACATTGTTCATTTAGAAGTTTCAGAAACAAGAATACCAATTAAAGGTAATTAATAATTCGTGTTTATATTTTGTATATTTTTGTATACCTTTTATACCTTTACATTTAATCCCTATTGCCATAATGTGATTGGTCTCAGCAATTTTTCCAATTAATAATATTTTTTAAAACAAAAAATGCTAAATGATAATACAAATTAAGATAATCTCTTTATTTTCTTTATTTTGAATTAGTTTTTTTTTTAAAAAAAAAATTTATAGTTTACAAGTGAAAAAAAATTTTTTTTCTTGAATAAACAAATAAACCATAAAAAACCACAGCCAGTCCAAAAATAAAAATAAAAATAAAAAATAAATAAATAAATAAATAATGCTAATAATAATCTAATATTAATTCTATAAATAAAAAATATACTATTACTATTATACAAATTCATTTCCACCTATTGGAGCCAAATCATTATAATCTTTTATCAAATTATCGCGAATTTTAAATAAACCCGAAGATTTCATACTAGTTCGTATCGTAGAATTATTATGACATGCTAATATGTTTATCGTACTTGCAAAATGACGTCGAACTGATGTAACTGTAATGAAAATTTGTTGTAATGTATGATTATTATTAGAATTAGTTATAGGTGAATAAGGCGGGGAAGGTGGCATCGAAATGGGTTGACTGGTGTTTATGATGAGATTTGATTTGGAAGTTTGTGATGATGATGCTGATGATGAATTTGAGTTTGAAATGTTCTTACTAACACGATCATCAAGATATCGATATAAAATTCCAAGATTTCTGAAAATATAGATTGAAATTTCTGTATTAACGTTAGGATTCTTGTCAAAGTATGAAAGAAGAATATCTATGAGTCGAAGCATAAATTTTTCCGAATAATTTTTGTCCGAAAGATTTTGTGGTATGATAATTGCGCCTTTTGCCTTTGACGTGGTCGAATTTTTTCGAGAAATATCAAACACCATCATTTTTTGCACGATCGTATCAATCATTGTGAGAATATGTTGATTATAAATAGTGCTTCCTGCAATCTTGGATCTTCCTTGTAGGAAAACTATAACCCATTCTAACCAATTTTGTTCCCATAAACATCTCATATTGACGGGAGTCAATATCCTTTTTATATCAGTCAACACTTGAAATACAAGTTCGGAATTCTCCGATACTTTGAGCAAATCAAATATCAAATAGATCGTTTCAGGGTATATTAATTCTTCGGTGCTCTTATTCATCGTTCGAGAGATACTATCTTCCGAACTTCGAGGTGAAGATCTTTTAAATATAGGTCTATCCAACATCGTTAAAGAACAATTTTTAAATTCTGGATCACTTTGATAAAAATTTATTCCAATTCCTATTAATACTTGTGTAAATTCTAGCGAAAGTTGATGCTTCACTAAATATAATCGCATCGTGTCAAATCCATTAATTTTAACAAGTACTCCTCTACTATGCTTAACATTTGAACTCATTAAAATTCCCATCATTTTAAGGATTGTAATACGGAACTTTTCATTAGGGGCTTCAAGGAATGGCATTAAAAGTGATAAAGCTTTTAATCCACGTAATTTTTCGACAAGTTGAGTGTCAAATGTCATAATCTTATAGAGCATGCTAACTATGTCACACTTAACCTCAATGTTCACCCACTTATCCTTTTCCAAATATTTAAATAACTTTGTTAGTTCCTCAACGGTTAAATCTAAAATCATTACTTCAAGTGTTCGCATTGTGAAATGTTGAAGCGATGCGGGAAGATTATCGATAAGATCAAATAAAACGTCCACGCCGAGGTAGGTACGCCATGTTTTGAGATTCTCGGGCACATCAATCAACATATCCATCAAAGTACGTACTACAGGTAATTGTACGGATTCTTTACAACCAGCCAAAAGATCGATAACCACCCTCAGAGGATCGATATTTATAATGAGCATTTGGTTATTTTTCATCACGCCATCACTAACTATATCCAACAAAACATAGAAATGTTCAGGACTTATGACGCTATGATCCTTGCTCAAGGATCGACGGATCGTATCAAATCCATGCCTTTCCGTGAATTTAACAACATTTTGTGGACTCTTGTAAAGCAAATTAGATATTGTTCGAAGTCCGACCAGCTGCTGTTGTGGATCCATATATAAGATTTGGAAGCAATGATCTATTCTTCCAGTTTGTTCAATGATGTCTCTCATGGAACGAGTAGCGTGCACAGAACAGCCCCCTTCCATTCTCCCAGCCGTCTTTGTAAAACTCATCGAATCCGAATTTTTTCGAGACTTTTCACTTTCAATTATGGATTTTTGCTCAATGTTCAAATATGATTGTGGGTGAATGGCCATTACTTCCTTATTTTCTACACCGAGTAAACGATAATTCTTAGAATAGGCCGGACCTCGATTGAAAACAATCTCTGATATTTCTTCATCCCAAAGTCCTCTGAACAAATAAATAGAACCGATTTGTCCGTAGAAATGACTGTTAATTGATTCTTTATTAGGCGATTTTTGTAAACAAGGACTGATTTCCTTTCCACGACGTCCAATAACAGCAACAATCTTTTCTTTGCCCGTCATCTTTGGATAATTAAACATATTATGTGATTGTATCATAGATCCATCAACAATTAACGATGTACTATCTTTGGAATGAACGAACACGATATGATGCCAAATTCCAATCTCTTGAAAATCGAAACCGTAAAAAACAAAATCCTCCGGTGGCAAAGTGTGGTGTTGGGTTCGAACACAGAGACAATATCGATCCGATCTATCCATACGTTTAAAATAAAGTTCGAAAGTTGTGCATGTCCCTGATTTATCTTCATAACACAATAATCCAGTTTCGTCTCCAAAGAATGCAATAACTTTAATCCACATACTAAGTGTATAACCATGCTTTATACTAGGAAATTTATCCAAAGGCGCGGTTTGTAACACACTATCGATTCCATTGAAATTAAAATAACAAGATGGATCCATCCTTTCCGATATTCGCTCAATTGAATAAATCATTTGCATTTGTATCTCACGAATGAAGAAAGGATCAATTTTAATTGTTGAATTTTTAGGTGAAGGTAGAGACTGTGAGAAAGAATCGCCTGAACTAGAATTTGACCTTCTATGTGAACTTCCTCCATCTAAAAAATGTCCGAACATACTAAGGGGATCATATGCGGCTTCAAATAACAACATCACATCCGAGTTCGTCATATCATACGCCCCTAATGCAGGTATCAAATCTACATATGACGGAGGGTGCTGCCTAAGAGGCTCGAAATCGTTTGAGCATTTGCCCTTCACAAATAAAACTTCCATTACAAACTTCAAAGCTCTATTGGCGCACAATAGTTCTTTATTACGCGGATCAACCTCCATCAACATCATTAATAAATTAAAGTAATAGTGCTGCAATTTCTCGTCATTACCATCTGCAATATGAGAGAGAAGTTTTAAAGCCATCATTGCAGCATCTGAATCGCGGAAAATAATTCCTACCCAATTTCGAAGTTTATCATTAATTGTCGAAGAATCTGATTTGACAGCATTTGAATTTAAACCGAATCCACCCAAGTTGCGAGAATTACTTCTTTTGCGAGTTGTTAGTTTACTCGATTGTTCAATAATTTCTTCGGTCTTAAGTCGTTCAACTCGAGTAGTAGGTGCTAATGTAGGACTTGGAAGTTGTGTGCTACTTTTACTACTTGACCTAGACATTTTAGCTGTACCATTAGAAAAACTAGCTAAATTGTTCTCGTTCGTAGACTCAAACGGAACTTTATTAAGAGATGAAGAAGAGCCATTTTTCGTCCCCTCGCAAAAGCTCGTCGAAGTTGGGCTGCCTACCGTTGCGCGATTGTTATTACGTTTGTGCTCTTCTTGCTTATTACTATATATAAAGAAAATGAGCAAATAATATCCGGTAATTAATATATATGAATAATATTTTTACCTTTGTTTATTAAATCCCACATGCCGCTTTTGTGTAAATTTAAGTAACTCTGTAAATAAAGGAGTCGGATCTAATAACCCAGAAATAAAAGGCATAATATCACTACTGATCAAAAATGGATCGGCTTCTACGGGACATTGAGATAAAGATCGACTGATACTTCCAATCGTTGCAACTTCAAGAACAATTTCACAACATGTTCTTATGAAAGTGAAATGAAATTAATAATTAGTACATTCACCTCTTCAAATTGCGTAGTTTGTGCTTATCGAACTTACTTATCAATAGGTGTTACTGAGGAAAGGATCAATTCCAGGAAACCATCATATCCGAATAAATTTCCCAGTAATTGCTGTACACCTTCATATCCAGCGAAAAAATCACCGACGGTTACAAGAGCAGCAGATGCCACATCCATATCTTGTGTGTGGCTTATTATCCCTAACATAACTTCTAGGCCACCAAATTCCCCAAATAGTTGTTTTGCTTTATCACTCTTACGAAGCACAGAGGATACAACGTTGCATACTTTGGTCTGAAGCCAGGGAAAGATCGCTCTTTTTGGACGTTGAAGAGAATTACACTGATATTTTGGATTTAGCAGTGAAGAAATAATAGTAACTGGAGGTTTGCTACTTGCAATAGTGTCAACCTCGGACGCATTAGATGACTTTGTTGCAGATTTACTGATGTTTGCAAGAATATATTTTGTTAACTTTATCATCCACTATTTTAAAATAATTTTATTTTATCAGTTTGATATTTTCCAATATAAAGTGAAAAGGACAAAAAAAAAAAAATTTTAAAACTTGCCTTGACACTCTCAATACAATCCAAGCCGCAAACGATATATTCTCTTAACAACCAAAGGGCCATATCTGCAACCATGATATCCTCATCTAATCCAGGATAATCTTTCATTATAGACAAGTCTTGAATGTCTAAGCCAACTTGCAGATTAATATCATTATTTACACACTCAACACATGAACTAGAAAGAACTATAGCATCATGGAGCGTTTCAAACCCTTGTAAAGCTTCAAAAAGTTCCATATTTCTTCCTGTAGCATCAACCAATAACCCAACGATATGTAATAGAAGTAGATTCTGTTCAGCGATCACAACCCGATCAAGCTCATTCAAGGTTGGGTCCATTTTAATTTCAGACTCTACACGGTTACTTAGATCTGAAGCCAAGCCATCAAACTTGGACATTTGAAATATATCTCTTATAAACTGTAAGTATATGCTCAAAAGGTTTTTTTCAACGTCCTTATTTCGACTAAGGAGGTCAGTCAACAAACGCGATACGCTGCGCAAAATAATATTAACAACAATGGATTTTGACGGTAAGCAAATTTCCATCAAGATACGCGTGTATTCCTATTTTGGTGACATAATAATTAAGTGAGTATGCAATTATCTTGATTGTAAAAGTTTTTGAATTGCTTTATACTTTTCAACTCACTTTCAGTATATAAGAATTATTTTCGCTTAGAATGACTGCCATATATTCCAATGACCTTGTTACAGCCACTAAATAACGAAATATTGGATTTAGATCGACAGCTTGTGCAACTGGTGATTTGGCAGAAAATAAGGACGGCGAATTTGGATCAACAGCCGTTATATCATATCTTATATCGGCAAAAGTTTCCAAGCTTGCTTGAGATAATTCTTTCAGTTTCAACACTCGGAATAAATCATTTATACTTTCATTCACGCGAATGGCTGAATTTAACATCATTAT
The DNA here is from genome assembly GCA_910591825.1 of Funneliformis caledonium. NCBI lineage: Eukaryota > Fungi > Glomeromycota > Glomeromycetes > Glomerales > Glomeraceae > Funneliformis > Funneliformis caledonium. Next base: position 11,488 of record CAJVPQ010000141.1, read on the forward strand.
TAAAGTATCAACTCCACCAACTTTCCACGCGGCAACTACATTAAGACAATTTATCGTAATTAAATCCTGAATACAATTGAGAGCATATTGCCGCACATCTAGTTGAGATGATGAGACAATCGTGCGGAATATGAGATTCAATGCGTCAACATTGCCAACAACCTTATATATGAGAAAGGTAAAAGTGAGTAATCTAATGATTTGACTCTTTAACATAAAATGTATAAATGTTCTCTCATTTTTTTTTTCTTACCATATCCTCACTACCATCAAGACTTATTATAAAAAAAACATTAAAGCAATCCTTGAGAAAACTTTCGCGTTCTCTCGCTCCATTTTCAGGAAATTGATCAAGTACGTTAAAAATCGTCGTATAACCATCCATCTTACGAAATTCGGCCTGGTTTGCCGTATTCCGAAACAACAACTTGCAAATTGTCTCTATGATATCCAACTTTGAGACTGATGTCATATTTGATTGAGATAAACCTTCTGATAATATGTTCGTCAAAGATCGAAGGGCACCTTGTACACGCATATATTCCTAAAGTTAAATGAATTAGCGATCATGATTTCTAAAGAAAAAAAGCAAAAAAAAAAATTTCAAAAAAAAAAAAATAAAATAAATAAGATACCTTTAGCATATCTGAATTATTATTATTGTTATTAACATTAAATCCTTTAAATGAAATTGGCGAATTCACCTCCGCGCTTTCATTTGTTGCAACAGATGAGGCGCTTGTTTCAGAGTATTTATCCAAGTCGTCCGAGCATCTCTTGTCGCTACTACTTGAATCTGAAGAACTACTCTCGTCTTCCAGATATGTCATAATATTAACGTTACCATTTAAATCACTTTTATTAGATATTATATTTTCTAACTTGTCATCATTATGATTATACGAATCTTTTATTAGATTAAAACGAGGTATTGTAGATTTGATTTTATCTGATGTGGGTATGAAGGGACAAATTCTAAATTTTTTTTTAAAAAAATAAATGAATGAGTTTTTTTTTTATAATAAAAGAAAAAGAAATGTATATATATATACACATATACATAATCATACCTTCTGTCAGAACCTAACTTCCTTTTGTCATTAAGACTATCGCTATGATTGACCAAAATTTCACTCGCAAGTGCATGCAAATTTGGAAAAACTCTACCAAGCTCAGTAAATACTAATTCACGTATTTCAGCAACCATGCTTGAAACTTTTCCTCCAACAAAACTACCAAAGAAAGTATTCACATTATCCCTTTCTTCTTCATTGAAATCACTATCAAAAGAATCATATTGAGAGAATAGATTTTCTCCTTTTAATTTCTCGCCTATATCAACATTCCTATTGCTATTGATATAATTTTGCCTTTTTGATATCTTTTTGTTTATATCCGAAATCCTTAGACCATTTTTCTAAATTGTCCCATTCCAGTTTACGAAATAATATTAGAGATGTTCTTAAATATAAAAATATTTATGATATATTATGTTTTTAATTATTTTGAAAAAAAAAAATTTTTTAAGGTACCTGAATGTCTTCATCTCGAACCTCAAGAAAATGTTTTATAGTTCTAACAATTTCCGATGTCAAATCAGGATCATCAATTAATAAACGTAAGATTTTTTTGAAACCTTGATGTCTGCCTATCTCAATTTTATTCAAATCATTTTCACCCAACGTGCTAATAACTCTCAAAGTTAATTTTTTAGCCTCCGTTGTATTTAACTTTTCCAATAATAATAAGATTCGACAAATTAAATTAGGTGTATTGGCAACTAATTGCCGATATTTTTCGTCCTATAAGTTTTTTTTTTTTATAAATCAATTTAAACATAATTAAAGAAGTAAATATTTTTAAATTTCATAAAAAAAAAATTCACCATACCTTTAATATTAATTCTGCTACATTTAACGCCTTATTAACTAAATCGGCCACTCTTTCCACACCAGGATCTGGCTTCTCTTTATTAACTTCCCTTTATAAAAAGAAAAAAAAAAAAAAAAATATAAGTCGGACGTATTAAATTTAAGTTTTTTTTTTTAAATTAAACAAAAGAAAAAATGTATATACATATATATATTATATATTACCGATCAATAGTATTTAGTAAATTCACTAATACTTCTGAGCAGTCACCGTATAATTTGTCCAATGAGAAATCGGTTGGTATAATAATTCCAGATGCACTCCATTCTTTGTACGCTTCTTGAAAAATGTCGAGAAAATTTTCAAGTTTTTGAATCATTAATTGAACATCACTATATTAAATTAAGAATTGATTATTTTTGTTTCAAAAGTAATGATTTCAATGCGCATATACCCCAAAGTTGCACCTTTATTACTAAAATATCTTAAAAACCGCTCAATTATTAATCTAATTCAATAAATTTGATTATAGTAAGCAATATTTCGGTGCATTGGTAGCGGAATATCGAGCGATTGATTCAATAAATTCATTATTTCAACCGTACTTAAAATTCATTCTCTGATATGATCAAATATCAAGAATAATAAACTTACTCTTTATCCGAGACGGAACGATACTCATGCCAACAAGTTTGAATTTTGCGATAATTTTTGTGAATAGCCCATTTCTGCCGCAAAGTTGCCATTACAAAAGTGATAGGCAACACGTAAAGACAAAAGATACTAACAAAGTCGAGGAAATGTCAGCAGCAGTTAGGCAAGGAAAATTATTATTAATATTAAGAGTAAGAATAAGAATAATAAGGGAGAAATTTTTTTTTTTAATTTGCCACAACGTTTTAGTTCAGTTGTGGTCCAAACTAAATATGCATAGATGATTACCAAGTTTATAAATTTGTGATATCTACAAAGTTATCACGATGCAAGTAACAAATCACGGCTAATTTTCTGGGTTTAACTTGAATAAACGCTAAGCGAAAAAAAAAAAAAAATCATTAAATGGTTCGGATGATAATCAAAAAAGTAAAATTGGTTGACAATTTTTTAAACAAAAGTGAAAAAAACTTCAAATGATAACATACAAAAAAAAAAAAAAAAAAAAAAAAAGAGAATTAATTCGTTTTCACTGTCATCGCAAATTTCTAACAAGATCGGCAAAAACCCCCCCTATAGAGGAACACAGAGAAAAAAAAAAAATTTTACAGGGGCGGTGTAAATAACAAAAAATCTACTTTTGTATTTATTTATTGGTATGACAATTAGAAATTAAGAAGCATCAAAAAGAATACATCATCAATTTTTTTTTTTGATATTGTGATGAAACATGAAATATATAACCTAAAAAATGGGACGAAATCAATTTAGAAAATACCTACTTTTATTTCGTATTTCCGAATGAATAAATAAAATTTAGTATAGCCTTTAAATGGGCAGAAATATCTCTATTTAAATTTGAAATTTGTCTGTGATCTTTTTGTAAAGATCTTCTTTTGGAAGTACAAATAAATAGTTCACTAAATTCGGATGATCATCACATTCCCTCGTTCAATCTGGAATTAAGTTTCTATTTCACATAAAACTTTCCTCTTTCCTGCCATAATATATCTTTTTTTAGTATTCGTGTAAAGCACCTGAAACTTGTACTTATCTTGTCGCTCAGAAATACAATCTTTAATCTTTGATTCCATAAAGGTGCCAACACTAAATTTGTAAAATTTTGAAAAGGAAATAAATAATACCATCCGTGACAGAAAATATTACTAAGATTTCTTAAGAGATATAAGATATTTGGTGGTGCATTCGACAAATATTGATTTGTAAACCTTGCTAAAAAGAAATGTCAATTTGGATCAATATATAAAACCGTGTAGAAAGAAAGGATTCAAATATTCATTTAAACATGTTTAATGTGCATTCCAAATTAATAATCCTCTCATTTAATAAAATTGTACCTATAATATTTACATTCATCCTTCTATTAAATGAGTACGCATATCTTTATTACAACCTAATATAAGCATGATATGTTCAAGGAATTCTACCAAATAATCCACAATAATGTAAAAAAAGAAATCAATCTAATCATCCACCAATACTATTCTTGAAAATTAGGAATAAAAGGCTTTCCATCATATAATAAAATAGGCTTGTGATTCATAATATCATCAGAAATATCACCTTTCGCATTATAAAACCTCCGAGTAACTTGTAAACTGTCTAAAATTTTCTCGCAAGTTTTATTCCAAGTAAATATCTCACAGTTTTTACCGTCATTTAACACGCAAACTAAGATCAATGGATAAGGAGAGGAATTAAATCTCGAGATAGCAGCCTTACCAAAACCAGATTTTGAGGATAATATACCTAGAGTATTTTTGGTCTCGGTGCATAAAACACCTTCCAACTCCCTAACTGAAATTGGTGAGCATTTCACTGAATTATTTTTACATTGACCTATTATATTTAACTTTTGATTATTCGGTAAAGTCCATCTACCCCTAAAATCGATCCCAGAATCATTTGTGCCTCCTACTCTTCTTGTTAAGATTCCAAAATAATTTTTTAGGCATGATATCGTTTCATATTCATACAATGTACCTCTATAAACATTTGTTTTCGTATTTAAATCTTTTGTTGATAAAAAACTTTCCAAGTCGTTATGCTTTGTCCGCCCCCCCTTCTGCGATTTTTTTTGTGATTCTACCTTAGTCTTCCTCTGCAACTTTTTAAATATACCATCCTCCTCTTGCCTTTCCTTATTCACTCGAATTTTTTCACTCTTCTCCTGCTCCCCTTCTTGCATTTCTTTTTTGGTATCTATCCTCATCATTTTAATAAATCTTGACAAATAATCCTGTTTTGTATGAACATTTTTGATTAAAGTCTGCTGGTATAAAGGTGTTAACCGATTAAGAAAATGATTATCTTGTTTATAAAAATTATTTTTATATGGAATAAATGATTTCAAGAATGAAAATAACCTTTTGTTCATTATTATATATTGTGGAGTGTTTCGAAAAAAAAAAAAATCAAATCAAATCAAATCAAATAAACAAAAGCAAGAATTCGAAAAATTTCAAAAAAAATTCTGTAACACGATGGTCAACCAATTAGAGTGGATTACGGATTATCGAAATCATTTCTATTTTATTTTTTTAATTTTTTAAATATTTTTTTTATTAGTTCCGATTTTATTTGTTTTAATTAATTAATTAGAACATTCCCTTCGGTCTTTAAAGGCATGTTTTTTCGGAGGTTTAAAATTAACGTTATTTAAAATTCAACAATTGTGTTATATCAAATATGGCAAAGGAAAATTCAACCATTCAATGGTTCGTTATAAAAAAATAATAATGAAATCGATTATAAAGAAACGATTTATGTGATAATGGTACGTATGCTACGTGACGGACAAATCGCTTTCGACTTGAATATTTCATTCAGGATTAGTTTTACCATCTTGATGGTAAGCCTCAGGATGACTTTCTTTTGGTTCAATCTTTAAAGCTTGAGCTGTGTTATGTACGGCATTAGAAACGACCTCTTTAACAGCTGTAAGGTGCGGGTGATTGCTTGTAGCTACTTTTTGTGGAGAATTATTCGATTCTTTTTTTTCATCTTTTTCATTTAATGAAGAATTTTTTTTTAAAGAATCATCGTTTTTGGGAAGTGGTGGAACTGGTTTATTTGACATCTTTAAAGTAAAGGGAAAAAAATTTAAAAGCAATAAGCGTTATTGATGAAATAAAGAATTTATCTCATTTATTCGGTTGAAAATAATGCCTACAGTATTTATATAGATAATTAATTATTCTCAAACGTAACGACAACGTCATTATTAGTTAATAAGATATCACATGCGAATCCAAGTTAGTTTTAGTACAATTGATCAAATGGGTTTGTAATCCGTTCCACAAGAATTTCCATTTAATAAAAAAAAATATATTTTTTTTTTTTGAAAGTTCACCTTTATCGAACACTTATACGTCTATATGGTAGAAAATTATTTGATAATCGGAGGAGATGGATTTGTGGGTAGATGGATAGTAGAAATGTTAAGGAAAAGAGGGGAACGATCGATAATAGTATTTGATTTAATTCAAAAATATTTTGACGAAGAAATTAAACATTATAAAGGAGATTTATCAAATTATGATGATATTAGTAAATGTATAGAAAAAGAGAATATTACATCCGTAATTCACACGGCTTCACCATCTCATGATTGTAAATATGAAGAATTATTTTGGAAAGTTAATGTTGAGGGAACTAAAAATGTTATTGAGGCCTGTTTGAACTTTGGTGTTAAGAAATTAGTTTACACTAGCAGTTCTAGTGTTGTCTACGATGGTTTCTCCGAATTGATTAATGTTGATGAAACTGCTCCTTTCCCTAAAAAACATATGAATGTTTATAATGAAACCAAGGTAACTTATCCCATTTGAACTTTTAAACCTTTTTTTTTTTTAAAAAAAAAAAAAAAATTATTTTGCAGGCAGCAGGAGAAAAACTTGTATTAGAAGCAAATGGAAGGAATGGTTTATTAACTTGCGCCCTTCGTCCTTGTGGTATTTTCGGGTAAAAATACAGATTCATTAAATATTTATGCAATAATAATAATAATAATAATAATAATTCAAAACATTATTTAGACCAAATGATATGCAAGCGATTCCAGGTTTTATTAAAGTGATGGAACAAGGACAATCAAAATTTCAGATAGGAGATAATGAAAATTTTGTAGATTGGACATATGTAGAAAATTGTGCTTACGCACATGTTTTAGCTGTTGATAAATTATCAAAAGAAAATCAAACAGCAGGAGAAGTAAGTATATAACATCTTTCCTTGGACAATATGTTTCATTTATTTACTAAAAAAAAAAAAAAAATAATTCTCCTCTTGTAGGCCTTCTTTATAACAAATGGAACGCCACTTCCATTTTGGGATCTAGGTAGATTTATTTGGGCGCAATTCAATCATTTTCCGTCATATTATATAAAATTTCCGAAATTCTTTGCAGTTATTATTGCTTCATTAACTGAATTATCGAGTAATGTAACCGGTAAAGAACCTGGATTTACCAGATTTCGTGTGAAATTTACTACGACGAATAGATATTTTAATATCAATAAGGCTAAAAGTAGGTTGGGTTATGAACCTCTTGTGGATTTAGAAGAAGGTGTAAAAAGAGCCGTTAAATCTGTTATTAACTCAACATGAAATGTAAATTTAGATTATATTTATTATAATTTCACAAAACAAAAAAAAAATAATTTTGTATCTCTTAATAAATGACGATCTAATCATAATAATGATAAACCTATGGACAGAATTCAAATGTAATATAGTGTACAAGATTTTAGTAAAATAATTATTAAACCCTTTATGTAAAGGCATCATCAACCTTTAATAATTCCATTTCCATTTTTCAGAGGCATCTTGACTCAAACCAGCTATCTTTTTAACTTTTTTACTCTCAGATTTGTCGAAAATTCGTTTGATATCATCTCTCAAGTCTTCATTGCCAAGGATAATTCTATCAGCAAAATGATGATTAGTATCACGATGTGTGGCTTCGTCTGCTCTAACTGCTAGAACCAGGTCTTTTAGTGTCGCAGTATCTTTATCTAGATGCCAATAATCAATGGCGAGGTCTGGAATATTTTTGGTATTTTCAATGTGTCCATTTTCAATTTCTAGCAACGAAGGGTGGGATTAATAAGCTTATTTTTCTCTTTTTTCAAGGAATTCAGAAAATAAAGGTACTCGTTTACCTTTTAAAAAGGAAGTGTAAGATACGATGGCTTCTTCTTCAAGGTAGCCGACTACACGATGAGCAGTTTTCGGACTAAGTAAATATAATGCAAAGAACGCATTATAAAATACACCTTGTATGATGGTGATTAAACCTCTTTCCCACATTTTAGGTTTCGAGATACGCATCCATGTCATCAAATGCATGCTAATGATTCAAAAGAAGGGGAAATACGAATAAGAGAATAAATTTGTTTTTTGTAATAAAAAGATACAATTTACCGTTCGTTTTCGGCTTCGTGAAGCAAATGATCTATCCAACCGCCATCATGTTGCAATTTTCTTAGAGAACGAAGATGTCGAATTGTACCTCCAACCATGCCAGGAACCGCAGCAACCTAAAAAAATTCACGTTTTAACTGGAACTTCTTCCTTAACCGTAATTCATAACTAGTAAATCATACTTACAGTTTCCAACATAACAGCACGATGAACATATTTCTTCTTAAAGAACCAATCAGAAGGAACTCTTAATAATTTAACGATTTTAAAGGCCAGTTTATCACTCCAAGTAACTGGCTCACGATGTAAACCAACTTTAACGTCAAGATTCTCTAAATCTTTGGTTTTTAAAGGAGCATTTGATTCAAGAATTTCATGACGAACAGGTTTTGGATGATGAGTATATAATAATAATTCTTCGGGAATTTGATTTAAGACATTAGTATCTTTTCCGGTTATGGGTGTTGAGCCGTATATCGCGGATGACCGCATCGGTTGAGATGATGTGAAATATCGCGCGTTAATCGCGAATGATTTAATGAATGATTGTGGTAAGTTTGATTGATAATAGCCAGCATTATATAAAACTCGTTGGGTGCAAGTTGTTATTCGAAGACCCGAACGAAACATCTTTGTAATTACCTTTTTTATTTTTTTTTGTAGGAATTATAATTTCCTTAATCCTCTTTATATAGTTTTATTTTCCTAAGCCTGTTCGTGGGAAATTGATAAAAAGCATATGAAAATTTCATTTAACAATGAAAACATTTAATTGGATTAGTCATTATTGAGAATTTTAACCGAATCATGCCGATATTCGGATTACTGCGGTTGTCAAATTATGAATCATAATTTGTAAGTTTATAACCAATAAAATTCGCTTAATTTAGCATTTAATCACCGGTGACAATTGAAAAGGTCGAAAAAGAATTAGAAGAGATTAAACGAGCTTGAGTGTTATGAAGAGTATAAGAATAACGAGCAGAGGAAGAGATGGGAGGATCATATTGAGGAGTTAATGGTGTCAAAGAAGAAGTTTTTGTATTTATTTATTTTTTTCTTTTCTTAATACAATTTATAGTGAGATAAAGCTGTAAATTTGTAATTTTTTTTTTTAAAACAATTTTTTTTTTTTAGAAATCCAACATTATGACTACTCAATTAATTGGAATTTAAAAAAAAATAAATCTTCTTTAGCTTTAACAAAAGCAAGAGTAATTCCAAATCATTTATACCTTTTAACAGATCCTTTACTTAATAAACAAATGAAAATAATATCATCGTGTAATAATGGTAATTTAAGTGAGCTTTTTACTTCTATTTTTGTCTCTACCTCTACTTCTGCATTTGCCTCTGCCTCTGCCTCTACCTATACCTCTATATCTACCTTAACCTCAAACTCTACTTTTACCTTTGCACCTATTTCTACCTTTACATCTGTTATTACAGATAAAAGTGATCAAAAAACAATAAAAAAAATATGAACAAAAAATTAAAAAATTAGATATTGGTTTTGTAATTCTTTTAAACATAGAAAATAATATAAAAGGATTACAAAATTTATTTTTCAAAATATAATAATAATATTAAAAAATATCCTATCAATAATTATTTTAAGATAAATAATAACACAAAAAATAGTTTTATTTATCAATTCATAGATAATGAATTATATGTATTAAGTTTAATTATCAAAATCTTTTTTGATAAAAAAGTTTCTTTTCAGATAAAAGAAATTAAATATTTAAAAAACTTAACACTGAATTAATTATATTACAAATAATTTAAAAATATAATTAAAGATTCATTTTTCAATGATAAAAATTCACATTATACATATACAATATATGAAAGTTGCACAATAATAAGAGAACATAATAATTACATATTACCTATTATTGAAAAAAAAATTGTCATACAGCTAAATTTATATATAATTATATTCTTTAATTTTAAATAAATTAAAAGAAAAGTAATGATCTATATAATTATTTTAAAAATAATATAAAATTTGATATGATAATAGATGTTGAAAAAAAAAATTTTTTGAGAAGTATTAAAATCTGAAAAAACATTTGAATCTTATCTTCATTTAAACAATATATTATTTTCATTGATTATAGATTTAAAATATTTAATTAAAAATTTAATTAAAATTAATTTTCTTGAATTATATGATAATTTTAATATAAAATTTTCAGATATTAAAACTAATTTATCATTTTTTAAAAGTTTTGTCATAAATTTAAGTATATTAGAAAAAATGATAAATTAAATTTAATAAAACAAGTCGTTACTGATTCCATAAAGATAATAATAATTGTAAATTTACATTTTGTGTAATAATTATTTTTGGAATTTTGAAGGTGAAAATTTAGTTTTGAGTAAAATAGATATTGTAATAGAGATTAAATGCAGTTATATCATTTTATTAAAATTTGCTCTTTTAGAATATTTTAATTTAAATGTTCTAAAAATAGATTTTTGATAGTTTATTATTTAAGAAATTATTTTATAATGAAATTTAAAATTAATAATTTAAATCAGTGTTAGACAATTAGATAATTTTAAATAATTTTAAACAGTTTTAAACATATTTTGAATAGTTTTAGACACTTTTTCTATATTTAAAATCTTATCCAAAACGTTTAAAATATAAAATTAAATAAATTTAAATTTTCAACTATTATAAAGTATTTTAATTTTTATAATGTATAATTTTATAGTTTTAAAAAATTAATTTATTAATAATATTATTTCAAGTCAACTTGAGTCAAGTTGAGTTTAAGTCAAGTTTAAATCAAGTTGAGTTAAATATTTAACTCAACTTGAACTCGATTTGACTCACAAATCATCAAGTCAAAAAATATAAACTCAATTTGATTTAAATTTAATTTGAATTATCTGACTTGTGAGTTAACTTAATTTGTCTAAGACTCTAGTTTTAGATCACCTCATAATTAAAGAAAGAAATGACTAATAAACCTTAATTAATGATCCTACATTAATTAAACATTATATGAATATTCATTTTTAGAATTATACAATACTTGATTTTCCTGCTATTTCTCTCTTTGGCAAATGGACTAATCAATATCATTTTATAGAAGATATAAAGGAATCTTAGTATAATAACCTGATATAACCCTCTACTATAAATGAATGATTATTTGTTATCTTCTAACTTCTAAATGATAAGACAATTAAACCATTAGATATACATAATAAATTTATAAAACATTTAAACCAAATTTACAAAACTTATTCTAACATCTAATTAAAATGTGTTTTATACTCAGTAACATTCCATCAGAATGGAAATATATACACATTTATCTAATTCTCAAATCTGTAGGTTAGGAATGTAATATTTTTAAAATCCATCCTATTACTTTATTGAAAATTACAAGAAAAGCTTTTGTTAAAATTATCACAAATTATTTATCAAAACTTTAGCTAAATATAATATTCTTAAAGGTAATAATTATGCAGGATTATCTGGAAGCTCTATTGAGAATCTAATCAAGATAATAAATATGATTATAAAAAATGTAAATGACAACAAAAAAGATCTCTGAATTCTTTTACAGGATCTTTCAAAGGCTTATAATAGAGTTAATATAAATATTATTAAGCTCACTCTTAAAATAATTAAGGTTCTATAAAGATGTATGTCATAATTAATCAATCTATTTACTAATAGGAAAAATGCTGTATTTACAAAAGATAGTCACTCTAATTATTATGATGTTAAAATTAAAGCTTCAAATAGTTTAGATTAATCTGAAGATTTTTCAGAACAGTTCAGTTCAGATTAGTTTCAGATTACATAAAAATCAATCTAAAAATTTTCAGTTCAGTTCAGATTTTTTTTAGATTATAATTTTAATCTAAACTGAAAAAAATTTGAATTAAACTGATAATCTAAAAATTTAGTTTGATTATATGCAAAACTCTTGAAAAATCACAAAATTTGTGATTCCTTGTCAAATTTCGCAAAAATATCACAAAACTCTTAGAATATTACAAAAAATTGTGATTTCTCTTTGAATTTTGCAAAAATATTGTAAAACTCTTAGAAAATCGCAAAAATTTGCAAATTCTTTAAGAGAATTGCAAAAATTTGCAAATTCTTTAAGAGAATTGCAAAAATTTAGCGAAACTATTAGAGAATCACAATTTTTTGTGATTTCTCTTTTCAAATTTCGCAAAAATATTGCAAAACTCTTAGAGAGTCACAAAAAATTATGATTTTTTTTATAATTTCATAAAAATATCACAAAAATCTTGGAGAATCACGATTTCTCTTAAAATTTTACGATACTTTTAAAGAGTCACAAAAATTGTGATTTTTCTTCGAATTTCACAAAATATTGTAAAATTCTTAGAGAATCGCAATTTTTTGTGATTACTTATTAAATTTCACAATTTTTCGCGAATCTTGAAAAAAATTACAATTTGATTATATGTGAATCTCAAAAAGAATTTGTAATTTATATACGAAACTCAAAAAGAATCACAAAATTTATGAATTTCTTCAAATTAATCCAAAAATTCTAGTTCAGTTCAGATTTTTACTAGTCTACAATTCAATTAAGATTCAGATTAGCATTTTTAATATTAATAATCTGAATTGAACTGAACTAAAATTTTCAGTTCAAATTCAGATTAACTTCTAATCTAGACTGAACTGAACCATTCAGAGCTTAGTTAAAATTAACATTGATCAAGAAGAGGTTATCTCTTCTTTATTTTAGTGCATATACTTTGATTCTTTCTTATATGAAATAGATAGTTTAGATAAAGGATACAAATTTAACTATTCTTAGATTACAAATGTTAAATTCATGTCATCCTCAACATTAACAGCACAAGTTTTTTCCTTAATTTACATGAATAATTCAAATTAGATTGTTTACTCAAAAAAGGATCTAGAAGATATTCTAAAAATAGCTGATAAATTTTACTTTATTATCTGTACTGCTATTAATAAAGTCAAATCTCAGCTATTAACCAACACAATTACTTCTTCTACTCCTATTTCTATAAAATTTAGATCTAATATTATAGATTTAAAATCTGAATTAAGTTCTATTCGTTTTTTTAGAATTTAAATCAACATCTTTAATTCAATAAAGTTTATTAAATCACAAGTTAAGAATATAATTTTAACATATAAGATAATCCTAAAATTTAAACTTTTTACAGACAAACAAATCATATATATTTTCAATATGGTACTCTTCCTATTATTAAATATCATCTCTAAATTAACCTATTCTCTTTTAAAAAATGTCAAATTATTTCAATATCTATTAGAAGAATATTTAAGTACAAATTCTTATTTACTATGTTTTTTCCTGACTATTTGATTAAAACTAATATATTTTATAATCTAAATAATCTCTGAACTCAATAATTGAAATCCTTTTCTATATCATTTTTGTATCAATTTAACTCTTTCTCTTTATACAATAGGGATTCAAGATTAGACTATTTCAACTACAATCAAAATATTTCTTGTATATTTCATCTTAGTATATTAAAATAGATCTTTGACAAAAAATCACAATATAATTTAATTAAAATAATACTCAATTTACTCAAACATGAAAATACTAATATATCTTTAAACACTTAGCTATTTTTAACTAATAGTATCAAGGGAATATCAATTCTTTTAGCCTTTATCATATTACTTGATATTCTAAAAAGAACAATTATATTTTGAATAAATATAATCTTTTTTTTTTGAATCAGTTTTTAGATAAAGAAGGAAAATTCTTACTTAACTGAAATGAAATAAATAGTAGTAAAGTTTACGATAATATCTCTAACAAAAGAATATAATACTCTAAATATTTATTTATATTGTTAACATTAAAAATTTGCTCTAGAAAAATAATTTATAAAATCATTAGATTTAATTTCATGTAGATCATATTAAAAAAGATCTTGATTAATATACTGCATTAGAAAATTAAGCTGATTTATTTAATTTGAAGGATTTATAAAATTCACCTGATTCGTCTGAGTTATTTGATTGACTTATTTTGTTAAATTCTTTGCATTGTCAACGGAGCAATTGACCAGTTATAATGAAGTCACGTGGATGATGCAATATAACGATCTCTTAATCTAGAATTCTGAAAATACTGAGAATTCTGCGAATTCTGAAAATACAGAGGATCTACGTAATTCTGAAGATCTTCCAAATACTGAGGATAATTCTAATTTTGAAAATTAAACGAAGTCTAAGAATATTTAGTGTTATACGTATTTTTAATGTTCTTAATTTTATTGTTATTTTTATTATATTATATATTTTTATTATTTTACATGTTTTTATTATATTTATTTTACTTATATTTATCTTATTAAATTAGTTAGTTTATAGTTAGTTTATAGCATAGTAATTAGTTAGCCGTGACAAAAGAAATTTTATATAAATAGATAGACTTTTTGCTTATATTGTAAATTAACTCTTTTGCAGATTTGTAAACTCTCTTGCGAATACGAGTTTCAATATTAATAAAGGAATCATTCAAAACTTATATCTTTTTACCTCTTCGTATCTTAATATAGTCTGACGTGATCCTTACACATTATTTGTAATTGAATTCGTCATCTGAATTCTTTAATTAAATCATTCATAATCTCGTCTTTTAAGTCTTCATACTTGATAGATTTGTTTAAGTCCAACATGTAAATTTGGTAAAGTTAAGAGTTAGGCGAATCCTAACGTCTTAACCGCAGTAAACTGCAGTAAGAAATTTTGAGTAGAGACTTGATAACGTGACTACCCAAGTTGAAGAATTCTATGATGATAACATCTTAGTCTTGGAAACCTAAAATTTGGATAAAAAGATATGTTAACTAAATTTAAGCCCTAGCTTAATTTTAAGCATGAATTCAATATTGGATTTCGATATGTTTCCTGATCTTGTAGGCTAGTTTGGGGTTTAATAAAGATTTCAAAATTTTCGTATATCAGGAAAGTAGCTAGGAGGCTACACACTATTTTTATACCTATTTGGAAATTTTGTCCCAGTACCCCCAAATTGGTCTATATATATGGGTATTATTTTACTACCAAATGATTATAAAACATATAAAAGGATTATTTCTAGAAAAGCGTTTTGGTAATTCTTTTCCTCTAATAAGTAAAAAAATATCAATTTTATATAAAATTAATAAAATAAAAATCTATTTAAAAGATGTTCTCAAATACAAATATTTTATTAATCGCAATTTTTAGCATCACAATTGTAATTTACGAGATGGTAACCTATGGTATTCTTACAATGGATATGATTCAGAGCATTTTTTCAAGAAACGTAAACATTTATATAATTTTTGCTATTACTATCTTCTTTTTTCGTAAATATCTAATATGATCAGAAAACAATTATTTTAAAAGAACAGTCTTAACATTAAGCAATGAATTTCAAAGAATGCATACAGAAGTTAAATGAAAAAATGATACGATATCTCAAGGTAAGTCATGTGCTACAAAAAAACAAATAATACGTCATATATATATACTTATCTATGCTAAATTGCATCTTATTTTTTTTAATCAGATTAATCAAATCCAAACCGATTTTCTTCCACAAGTTATGTTTCTATAGGACAATATTCTGAATATATAGATGAATATGAAATATACTGGGTTGAGTTTACAGCACTTTTTAATAACAAGATTAAAGAGAAGCTCGTTTAACAATATAATTATACAATATTTTATCGATTAAAATCAGACTTAGTGCTAGCATATTAGCTAGTTTTTATCATCATTAAAAATCACTAAGAAGAACTTTTATGGATAAAATTATCGAATGGGTTAAAAAGGAGGGAAATAAGAAATAAGTTAGTTTTTCTGAAAGTAGCAGTAGTAATAACAGTAGCAGTAGTAGTAGCATTAGAGAAAATATTAGTAGTAGTAATATTATGAAATAACTTAATGCTAAAACTCTCATTTATAGCTTAGGATCTGAAAACTCTCTTTCTCTTTAATAGCATCATTTATTTTAATTATTACATTCCTCCGGTCTTTCAATCTATTATTTTACTTTTTTTTATCTACTTTTTTTTGCTTAATAGATCAACTATATTACATAATAATAAATAAAGATTTTACTTTGAATTTTTAACTAGTAGCAAATAAGATCTTACTTTATTTTAAAAACTGTTTCTTAAACATAACAACATATAAGCAACAAAATAAAATTATTTCTTTTTCAAAAAAAAGTGATATTTAAATTTCTGCTCAAGCAGTCATAAAATCTTTTAATATCGGCTTTGGCTGTATCAATATCAGAGTAAATTTTTAAATCTCTAATTCTCTTCTAATATACTATTATAATTAAAAGTGATATTGATCATGTTCACATTTTGCAAAAAAGAAGGAATTGTTAGGGTCACAGGTCTGTTAAAAGTGCTTTCAGCAGAGGTATTAGATGTTTTGACAATTAATGGATTTAATGTTATTAGTGATGATAATCTAAGGATTCCTTAACAGCTTTTTCTAATGATTGCTCAGAACTTGATTTCCGTTTAGGCTGTTCAGATATTGAAGATGATGATGATGTCTCAGAAAATTCACACTACTTGACCTAATATTTTCATTATACACTTGCTCGAATAGAAGTTCTAGTGAATGGTAATAGATAGAATTATGTTAATTTAGAGATAATTACCAGCTTATTTTCTACAGAAATATACCTAGTTTTAATCAGAACATTATTAAGAACTCTTTGTAAATTTCTTTGTCAACTAAATTACTTTTCATTTCAGTATCTTCTTTATATTTTTTTATTGTCTAAAATAATAAGCATTATTGATTGGTCAGGTCTTATAGAAGACAAGCAGAATACTACTTATGTAAAAGCTTTTGTAAGACCTAAAAATTTTTATGACAGGCGTTATTAGTGAAGTAATTAGTATTTTCTTGATCATTTATTTTTTTCACAATCTTATTTTAAAAGAGATACTTCTTTTTATTTGTAGTAGTGTGATACTTCACATTTTTATTTTTTCATTCGTTAATAAGAATGTGAAGCTAGACGTCAGAGAACTTCATAGTTAACTACATAGTGAGAAGATTCTCTAAGACTATTATATAAAAATATCAAGTGATGTGTTAGAATCATTGCAAGGCAAATTAATTGATATTTAATCAAATAATAACGGTGGCTTAGCTATCATGTCAATAAGATCAAAAATAGTAAAATCTGATTAGCGATTATCTTGTGATTTATAGAAACTCATTAGCTTCTGAAATTCTTTTAAAACTATTGAGAAACTGGCAGGGATTTAGGGAGATCATACGTAATACAAATTTTAGCCAAAGGCGCTGTGCTGTTTATAATGATCTAGGTCTAATTTAACTGAATCAAAAATTATAAATCTGTTTTCACCTGAACAATCAAATAAAAATGAATCTGATATTTTATTAGAATATACTTATTACAAACTACTATAAATCACTAAAATTGCTATAAATTATTGAAATTGCTATAAATCACTAAATTACTAATAAATATATCCAGTGATATAGTTAAAATCATTATAGATAGGATTTATAATAAAACAATACCTAAACCTATCAATCTTTACTCTGAATATGATATGAAATATGTTTTTAATTGTCATTCTCAAACTGATAACTATTGGTATGAAAAGTAGTTAAAATAGAAAAGCAATATGATTATTTGTTTATTATTAGATCTTATAAAATACTCTGGTAATAGGCTAATCATGTAAAAGATCCTTTGCAAGAACTACTACTTTCTAAGCAAGAATATAGTTTATATCATGTGTATTACCTTTTTGCTTCCTTTAGACAATTAGAATCCAAAACATTTTATATTAATGGTGAGTTATTTAAAGATCACTTTAGATATTGTTATTAAGCCTAAACATTATGTTGTTAGAATAACAAAGCTTATTTGCTAACAGGAAGTTTAAGTTGTAAACTATGAAAGAAATAAATATGAATTCATTTATGTTGAAGGATCAGGTTGTTTTTATTGATGATTTATATTTTAAGGAAATAGATATTGGTAAAGATATAATTTTTATATTGTTAAGATTATACTTTATTTATTATATGATAGAAACTTGTTAGTTTGTTAAGGGGATAATACAGGATATTTATATAAAATACAATTATAAGATAGAGATAATAAATATAATAATGAAAATAAATATAACTATGAAAATAAATATAATAAATAAAATAATGATAAATGTAATAATAAAGAAAATAATTATCACAATGATAACCGTGATAGTAGTGAAATTAGTGAAAATGATGATTACGATTTTTCTGATGATCATTGGTGATATTAGTTGGCATAGTCATCTAGTGATGCAAACGGATTATCATTAATAACTTCCTCCTCTAACATTCGAACTTCTGCGATAGTACTAGCTTCTTGTACAAGCTGTTGGTATTGTTCACAATTAATACGAGAAAGTATTTCTATAGTTATATACTTAGTTCGAGTAATTTAAACTATTTTAATTAATTCATATAGGTAATATACTTATAAAACTACCTTTAGATAGTACGGTAAGAGAAGATTTATATATTGAGTTCTTTCAGTTAGTGATTCAATTTTAGTTTCAATAGCTTTTTCTATATGTTAAAGGACTATTAATATTTCAATCTAATTTCTTAAACTTTTTGCTCTTCTAAGTTTTTGAAGTAGTGATTTTACTTGTTGTAATGCAGTATCATTGTGCTGATAAAAAGGAGATAAAATATCTGAATATAGTGATTCAGTTTGTTGTAAGTCTGCGAAAATTTGATTATAAAGTTCCATTTTAAATTTGAGGAAAAAAAGGGTGAAGTTCAATTAATATCTACTCTATTTAAATAGATTTTTAATAAACTTCCATTCACAGGGGTTTTTAGGACTTTTCCATTTAATTACCTAATCTTGTAAGCTTCATTTCTAATTATATCGTGTATATAATATGGTTCTTTTCACTTTGGATCTAGTTTTTCTGACCACTATTTATTTAACATTGCTTTATAATATAAAACTTGATTGCCTATTTAGTATGACACAATTTTCTTTAATTTTTCATCATGTCAATCTTTCTGTATTTGTTGTTCTTTTTATAAATTTTGTTGAACAGTATTATGAATAATTAGCAGCTGATCTAATTGTTTTTCTACATGATTAAGCAAGAGGGATTCCTCCTCCATTTCTGTACTATCTATTGGTAATTTAGCTTCTCATCTATACACAAGAAAAAAGTGTAATATTTTTGTAACAGAATGTTCATTTGTGTGATAAGCAAAAAGTGCAGAGGCAATAAATGATCCCAATTCCTTTGATGATTGGTAGCAGTTTGTGTAAGGGCTTCTATTAAAGTTTTATTGAACCTTTCAACTAATCCATTGGTCTGTGAATGATATGGCATCAACATTCTATAAGGTATTTCAAATTTCTGTAATAATTCATATAACAGTTAATTGTTGAAATGTGTACCATAATCAGTAAGTATTTCTCTAAGTCATCCATGTCTGCAAATTATATCTTCATACACAAATTGTACAGTTGTTTTAGCATCATTTTGTCTTACAGGTTTAGCTTTTGGCTATTTGGTTAGATAATCTATAGCAACGATTATGTATTTATTTCCTTTACTTGAAACTGGTAAAGATTCAATGTAATTTATTCTAATATAATGAAATGGTTGTCCAATAGGTATAAGATGTAGAGGTTCTATTCTTGAAACTCTTCCTCTCTTATGACAAAATTCATATGATTGTACATAGTTTTTAATATCTTCAAACATTTGAGACCAATAAAAACATTCTTTAATATTCTCTATCATCTTTTCTTTTAAACTATGAGCGGCAGTTGGATCATTGTGAAATATATAAAGGGCAGGTTTTAGTTCTATTTTTTTAAGTATTCTAATTAGGCTACTTGGGTTATTTTTATTAATTTTGTATAGTAAATTATATTTGATAATATAATGTTTTGATAGTACAGTTAATTTGTGTTGTTGTGTTTGATTAAAGGTAATGAGATATGTTTGGCTAGTTAAATAATTAAATAGTTGATTATATTGTTGTTCTTCTATGGTTAAGAATTTAAGCTATTTATCACACTGAAACACTTTTGCTTTCACTTAATTTTTTATGTATTATATTAGTTGTTAGTTTAATAAGAGGGGGAAAGGGTGCATTATCAATATCATCAAGGTGAAAATATAATTGTGTACGAAGGTTTTCCTATTGTAATAAGAGAGGTTCTTCCCACCAGAGGTCATTAGTTAAATATTCTGGTTTTATGTCTGGTTGGATTTTTCCTAAACCATATCCAATGATACAGTCATATATGATAGTTCTGTATAATAAATTTTTCTTGTATACTTTACAATATGTGTGAATATGATGGTTTTTAGTTTCACATAAAAAAGTGCATTGTGATCCTCCTCTAGTGATGGGTTGTCTAGTGATTACTTGTTTAATCTTTATATTTTCGTAGTAGATTTCTTCTAATTTATCATTAGGAGATTTATATCCAATAGCAGTAATTAAGACAGTATTAGAGTATTATCAAGACAATTCCTCTTCAAATCATTCGTTACTTTCTTCAGATTCAGAAGAAGAAATATATCATTCCTATATCTTCTTTTACACTAATATTTTTCTCCTCATCATCAGCCAGATCTGTTTCGATAAGATCAATAATGAAACATTCAGCAGTTTCTTTATCATACATTCAGAATAATGCATCAGCATTTGCATTATATTTTCTTGCTCTATGTTTTATGGTGAAATGATATTGTTGCATTTCATGATCCATTTAGCATATCTTCCTTTTAGTATATTTGAGATTTTAAGCCATTTTAAAGCAGCATGGTCAGTTACAATAGTGTATGGTCGACTAAGATAATGATGAAAATGCTTAATTGATCAGACGATTGCTAAACACTCTAAATCAGTGATAGGTAATTTTCCTCAGTTTTGTTGATTGATCTACTAGCATATGCAATAACATATTCCTTTTCATCCTTCTTTTGAAATAGTACAGCACCCAATCCTTTCTTTGAAATATCAGTATATAAGATAAAAGATATCTTAAAATCTGGGTACTGCAAGATTGGTGCCTTAATAAGCCTTTCCTTTAGCTAGTCGAAGGCATGTTGTTGTTTTCTTTCCATTCAAAAGGCTGATCTTTCTTTAATAATAAGGTCAAGGGTTTGGTATGTCATATGAAATCTTTAATAAATTTCAGTAATAACCAAATAATCCCAATGCAGTATGTAGTTAAGTTAGGCTTTTTGGTTCTGGAAATTCTTCAATCTTCTTAATTTTCTCTAGATCAGGTTGAATTCCTTCTTGTCCTATGATATTTTCTAAGAATGTTAAGAAAGATTAACAGAAGTAACACTTCTTTAATTTTATCACAAGGTGAGTGTCCCTAAAAGCTTGAAATACTTGTTTAACATGATCAACATGTAGTTCAAAAGGTCCTTTTGTATAGATGATTATATCATTAAAATAGACTGATACAAATAATCCAAGAAAATCTTTAAGAACCCAATTTATAAGCCTTTGAAATGTTCTAGATGTATTGTTTAACCAAAGGGCATGATTAAAAATTCGTATAATCCATTTGCTATGATAAAAGCAGTTTTCTTAATATCATCAGGATGCATTGCTACTTGCCAATAACCACTAACTAAGTCGAGAGTAGTGAATTAATTTGCTCTACCTAGTGAATCCAATAAGTCATCAATTCTTAATAATAGATACGCATCAATTTTTGTAATAGCATTAACTTTTCGATAATCAATACATAATCTTTTTTCACCTTCTTTTTTTCCTAAAATTATGACAGGTGAGGCTCATGGACTATAGGAGAGTTGAATTATACCATTATCTTCCATTTTCTTTAGCTCTTGATTCAAGAATCTGGTATTTTTAGGGTTTGTTCAATATAGTTTTGAGCAATTGGCATAGCTGTTCCAGTATAGATACGATGCTTGATCTCTGTTGTTCGTCCTATCTCTGTTTGACTTCTTGTGCAAATATCATAATATTCTCCTAGAAGAGTCATAAAAGCCTGCTATTGGTGATAATTCAAAGGTCCTAGTTGCTCCAAGTAAATTGGATCAGTTTTAGCAATATTTTAGCAAGGTAGGCAGCTGGGTTGTCTTTTGATTGTTCATTTAATTCTTCATTAACATCAGTATCTTCTTCAGATTGAATAGGAGAGTAATGATCAGACCATGGGTTGAATCCTAACTCATTGTCCAACTCTGATTTTTCTGAGTCAACATTGTCAGATAAATAAATGGGATATTCTTCTAAAGCATTTTTCATTTAACATAAAATATATATTATTAATAAAGTATAAATTTTCAGAACCAATTTTTGAATGGTTACATATTGTAAGAATATTCTTACAAATAATAAAGATAAAAGTTTAAAAGATTATGCAAGATAGAATCATGCAATCTGATATATACGATAAGAAAAATTAATTTGTAAAATCAAATGTGATTAAACGTCATATTTAGTTGCTAATACATCAAGAGGTTGACAAGTTAATCCTGCAGGAATGACAGCTAGATGAAAATTACGTTGTTTAAATTTAGCTTTTACATTTTCTTCCAAATGACCTTGAAAAGAATCATATACCGTCATAGTAGGTAGTTTTAATTTGTTCAGCAGGTAAGAAAATTTTAAGTTTTCTTTATTTGTATTTACTTAATTAAAAAAATTCTATTAGATGGTACGAAAACAACTTCCTCGTGGTGAAACTAGTATTCCAAGGGGCGTTGTTTGTTTCGTATGTCTGAAAATATCGTTATTAATGCAAAAATATCTTGATAGGGTATATGTTTATATGATACGACCATATAGTTCTATCAAGAAGACTGGTCGTACAATATCCTCTCGAACAAGAAATTTAATATATTGTATCACTAAATTTAATCATATTGCTACAGATCTTAAACAGCCAATCTCCGAACCATACTTTTGCGTTATTAATGGTCTAGTCTATATTTGGACGCACAAGAAATTGATTGGTAACGACTATATTTAGTCTATATTTGGTCGCACAAGAAATTCGACAGTTCTCGGAAAAGCCGCCAACAATTTTTTGAATTCTCAAAATCGGAAAATTCGGTAAAATTAGAATAGATTTTAGTGGCTTACATCACTGGTTTCCGTACCAGGAAATCTAATTATAGTTTTGTAATTAAGTTCGAATGTTCGACCAAATTAATGAATTGCAGAGGTTGTTATTTTATTATTCATGCGGTTCGAACAAAACAAATGAAAACTTGACCAACCAGAAATAACACTAATCCCGGCAACCCCCCCTTTTTTTTTTTTTTTATATAAAATTAAGGTTTATCCAGTGTATTTTCCACATCCTCCACATCCTCCACATCCTCTACATCCTCTACATACATTCTTTAAATTACCATATCCCTAAACTTACCTTATTATCATCCTCTATACCGAATCCTTAAATACAAACATGAATCGCAAATTGTTCTCAATTATTCTGCTCTTTTGTATTCTGGCGCAAACTATCGATGCTCATCATCATCGTCATCATCATCATTATATTAAAAATCGTTGCACTGTTACTGAAACTAGTTCTGAAACCACAACCGTTACCCAATGCAGTGAATCACAAACACCCACACCCACCCCCACCCCCGCTCGCAAACATCACGATAATCACCATCACCATCATCACCATAATCACAAATGTAACCATCATAAACCAACGAAAACTGTAACTATTACACCAACCGTTACAGTTTGCCCAGACTGCTGTGAACGTGGTGGTACTGGATTCCAGAATCGGGTTAGACCTGGTGGTAATTCAGTCCTTACAAATGATACAACACCGGAAGGTTGTTGTAGATCATGTTTGGCTGATCCAGGTTGCGCACAATGGGCATTTGCAATAGGTAGTGTTTGTTCACACAATACGGGAGCCAATACGTGTGTTTCGCCATCTTTGGTTACTTTCAATGATAGTGGCATTATTCGTTGCACTGGTGAGGGTTGCTTAGCTGGTGAAGCTGTTCAATTAACTCAAATTAATAGTGATGCAGATACAGGAACATTCCCTATTCAAGACTAATTTAGCTATGATTTTTCAACACAATTCTTGCATTTGTACAATTCTGATCTTACATTAATATTTAGTGATATATTTTATAGAACTAGATTTTTAATCATGGCCGGCCAGGGGCCGGCCTTAATTGGAAGTAATATATATATTTTATTTAATATTTATAAGTATCTTTATTAAATTTGCTGGAATATGTATTGCATATGTATAGATTATGACCGATAATCAAATAAAAAATAACTTACTCTCTAATAAATTCATTTTTTTTATAATAAAAAATTTTTAGTTGATTTTAAATTACAGTAATAAGTATAATTAAATAGTATTAATAATAAAAATAACTTACCTTTTATTATATTATTAATAATTTTTAAATAAAATTTTAGTTGACTTTAAATTATAATAACAAGTATAATAAATACTTTAATTAATAAAAATAACTTACCATCTATTATATTATTAATTATTTTTTAAATGAAAAATTTAAATGACTTAAATTATAGTAATAAATATAATTAAATACTATTTATCAATAAAAATAACTAATAAACTAATAAAATTTTTTTTTAAAATAAAAATTTAGTTGATTTAAAATATAGTAACAAATATATTAAATACTTTTAATAATAAAAATAACTTACCAACTAATAAAATTTATTTTTTTAAATAAAAATTTAGATGACTTTAAATTACAGTAGTAAGTTTAATTAAATATTATTAATAATAAAATAACTTACTATCTATAATATTATTAATTATTTTTTTAAATAAAAAAATTTAGCTAATTTTAAATTATAGTAATAAGTATAATTAAATACTATTAATCAATAAAAATAATTTACTAACTAATAAAATTTATTTTTTTTAAATAAAAATTTAGTTGATTTTAAATTATATTAAATACCATTAATCAATAAAATAACTTATTATCTATTATATTATTAATTATTAATAATTTTTTTAAATAAAATATTTAGTTGACTTTAAATTATAGTAACAAGTATAATTAAATAAAAATAATTTACTTTCTAATAAAAATTTATTTTTTTTAATAAAAAATTTAATTGACTTTAAATTACAATAACAAGTATAATTAACATTATTATTCAATAAAAATAACTTATTATCTATTATATTATTAATTATTTTTTTAATAAAAAATTTAGTTGATTTTAAATTACAGTAACAAGTATAATTAAATATTAATATTCAATAAAAATAACTTACTCCCTAATAAAAATTTAGTTGATTTAAATTATAGTAATAAGTATAATTAAATACTGTTAATAATTAAAATAATTTACAAACTAATAAAATTTATTTTTTTAATAAAAAACTTAATCGATTTTAAATTACAATAACAAGTATAATTAAATACTGTTAATTAATAAAAATAACTTACAAACTAATAAAATTTATTTTTTTAAATAAAAATTTAGTTAATTTTAAATTACAATAACAAGTATAATTAAATACTGTTAATAATAAATCAATTTACTATTTATTATAATATTTATTATTTTTTAAATAAAAAATTTAGTAACTTTAAATTATAGTAATAAGTATAATTAAATGCTATTAATCAATAAAAAAATAATTTACAATCTAAATTATTTATTATTAATTTTTTTTTAAATAAAAAATTTATTAACTTTAAATTACAGTAACAGTATAATTAAATACTGTTAATAACAAAAATATCTTACTTCCTAATAATAAAATTTTATTTTTTTAATAAAAAAATTTAGTTAACTTAAATTACAATACTAAGTATAATTAAATACTATTAATAATAAAAATAACTTATTATCTATTATATTATTAATTATTTTTTAAATAAATAATTTAGTTGATTTTAAATTATAGTAATAAGTATAATTAAATACTATTAATCAATAAAAATAACTTACAATCTAAATTAATAATTAATAATTTTTTTTAAATAAAAGATTTAATTGCTTTAAATTATAATAATAAGTATAATTAAATATTGTTAATCAATAAAAATAACTTATTATCTATTATATTATTAATTATTTTTTTAAATAAAAAATTTAGTTGACTTTAATTTACAGTAATAAGTACAATCCCTGGCGAAAAGAATAGCGGAAAGTTTTTTTTGAATAATAAAAGTTTTTAATAAATAACTTTCAAAATTTTTTTTATTCTCAAATGCTTTTGATTA
>CAJVPQ010000142.1:0-37684 GCA_910591825.1 Funneliformis caledonium
CAAAGAACAACCAAAGAATGAAGACGCAAAACAACCCGATGAACCAAAAGAACAGCCAAAGAATGAAGTGCCCAAAGAACAACCAAAGAATGAAGACGCAAAACAACCCGATGAACCAAATGAACAGCCAAAGAATGAAGTGCCCAAAGAACAACCAAAGAATGAAGACGCAAAACAACCCGATGAACCAAAAGAACAGCCAAAGAATGAAGTGCCCAAAGTACAACCAAAGAATAACGAACCTAAACAACCGGTAGATCCTCCAGCTAAGGAACCAGACGTTATAACTACAATATTCGTAAATGAAAAGATACCACCAGAACCATCTCCGGATCCAAAAAATCCAGATGAAAAGCCCAATGAAAAAAACAATGAACCTGAACCAGAGGCCAATAACAAAGATCAAAATAACAATAAACAACCAAATATTGGACCAGATGCTCAAGAAGCAGGAAATGACGAGAAAGTAGTTTATACAACATTTACAATCACCATCACGAGTATAAAACCAGGATATAGGTTAGGGTTTTATTTGAATGATTTTATTTTAATTATCGCATGACGAGTTTTTTCTTATTTCTTTTGCTTTTGTTTTGATAGTACTATCATAACCACAACAAATAATAAAGGAGAGCCTACGTCATATCAAACTTATATACCACCGACTACGGTAGTTATCGTTAAGAAGATTACGTCTCCCCTTCCAGTTCCAACCGGAGATCAAGTTGCTTTCGGTGAATCTCTCATTCTTGACGGATATCAGGGGATTTTGGGGGTTTGGATAAGTTTAATAATTGTGATTGCGAGTATGGTATTTTCGATGGTTGCGTAAATTAATTTTATAATATATATAATATATATATAAAAAAAAAAAACATTTATTAATTTACGTACGTGTAATTTATATTAGAAAGATTTAATAATACCCCTATATTAAAAGTATTTAAAATAATTGTTATGACAATTCAAACGTGACGCAACTTTACAATTTGATGGTTTGTCTAAATAGTAAAACAAGAATAAAAAATAACGTTCTTAATTTAGCATATATATTACATGAACTTTTAAGCCATTTTTCTATAAATAGTAGTAACACAACCGGAACAGGTTGAACCGGTTTAGGCATATTTTTGGAAGAAAATTTAATTAAATTTTCTATAAAAGTACATGGAATTAATTAAATACACAATTATGTGTATTTAAACATCTCTCTTCTCATGTTTATTGTTTATAAAGACCGTACTTGAATTTTGATAAACCTTGAACGAAATAAGCCTTTCTTCCAATTCATAAATGCTTGAAAAAAGTTTTATTACTTTTAATTTACCTATAAAGAAATACGTCCCTTTGTTTGTCAACATTTTCTTTTTATTAAACCCTTTACTGTCATTTGGTAGAACAAAGCCCCAATTTGTATGACAATGTATGCAGTATAACAGCGTTACAAAGCTGTCTATCATCTAATCTTTTTATAGATATCATAGTTATTACAGAATTTTCTTTTTCAATTCAAATTTGTTTATGTATCATAGTTATTACAGAATTTTCTTTTTCAAATTCAAATTTGTTTATGTAAGAACAATTGATTCATTATGGCATAGTGCGCACTGCAGCACCTTTTTTTTTTTTTTTTTTTTTAATATAAATATGACGAGCTTTTTTTTTAAGGGATTCTCCCCCATAACTCTTTTACATTTTTTGCATATTTTAACGGGAAAAAATTTTTTATAAACATGTTTCAAAGTTTTCTTAAATGGAACAAAAAAAGAGCATTATTGTTTATGGTCATTCTTACAGTATTCGTTACTGTAAGTTTAGCCGTGGAAGAGAAACGTAATTTATCAGTTGATGGGATTCGCTTGCATGAACGACAGGATGGACCAAAAGATGCACCGAAAGAGGCACCTCCTAAAGAACCAGAACCTCCAAAGGAACCTGAACCTCCTAAGGAACCAGAACCTCCTAAGGAACCAGAACCTCCTAAGGAACCAGAACCTCCAAAGGAACCAGAACCTCCAAAGGAACCTGAACCTCCTAAGGAACCTGAACCTCCAAAGGAACCCGAGACGCCGGGAAAAGAGCCAGTAGATCCCAAAGTACCTCCTAAAGAACCAAATGATGAAGGTGCAAAAGAACCGGGAAAAAATCCAGATGATCAAGGATGTGTAGATCCAGCAAAATGCCCAACTCCACCAGAATGTGATGCAGCAAAAGATCCGACTTGCGTTAAAACGCCAGCACCAAATTGTGATCCTGCCAACGATCCAAAATGCCCAGCTACGCCACCACCACCATGTGATCCTGCCAACGATCCAAAATGCCCAGCTACGCCATCACCACCATGTGATCCTGCCACCGCAAAATGTCCAACTACGCCACCACCACCATGTGATCCTGCCACCGCAAAATGTCCAACTACGCCACCACCACCATGTGATCCTGCCACCGGAAAATGTCCAACTACGCCACCACCACCATGTGATCCTGCCACCGATCCGAAATGTCAAACCACGCCATCAAAACCATGTGATCCTGCCACCGATCCAAAATGTCAAACTACGCCATCGTCATCACCATCAAAACAATGTGATCCAAACAAAGATCCGGATTGCGGACCGACTCTAAGTTGTGATCCAACCAAAGATCCATTGACATGCCCACCACCACCACCACCAAAATGTAATGCTTCACCAGCGGAATGTTCAGGTATAAGTAGTTTTATTATAGGTTAAATTATCAAGTTATTAACAACCTAACCTAAAACTGAATCTAAAAATTAGGCAAAACTCCGACGTTCACTATTCCGGATGAAACCATAACTCCTCCTCCAATGGAGCAAGGGAAGAAAGTTAATTTGGTTGTTATTACTACCACATATACTACAACTATACCAGGATACACAACTACTATTACGACAACAAATAATAAAGGTATACCATGTTTTTTTAATCAACCTTGAGAAAACCGGATAGAAAATTAACTAACCTCATATTTGTTTGATATAGGGGAGCAAATTACATACGCAACATATGTAAGTGTATAAAAAATGTTTCATTTCGAATTGTCTTTCTTTGCTTATCCGATTTTTTTTTAAAAATAAAAGATTCCTCCAGCCACGGTGGTGGTAGTCAAAAAAGTCACCAAGCCCGCAACATTGGATCAAGAAATTTCAGATATTGGAAACGTTTTATTAGATGGAAGTCAAGGTTTATGGGGGATATTTTTGAGCTTCGCTTTAGTATGCACTACAATAGTTTACATGGTATTTGCATAAAAAAGGATTGATCGGCTGAGCTAACTATTTATTATTATAAATTAGTTACTAAGATCAATTTATAAAAAAAAATATTTATATTTAATAATAATTGATATTTTTTAAGTTACGCTAATTTTTTTAGTATATTACAAAATTGGGAAATTTCGTTGTTTTAAAACATTTTTATTTTTAAATTAAAAAGTTTATAATATATTTTTACGTAAAAATCAAAATTGCAGGCAAAATTTGCCGGCGGAAATATTCTACCATTAAAAGGGAATCTATTATGATATGATTTGAGAAAATTCAAGTTTAGAAAACCTTTTCCATTTTCTTCCGAATCACGTATATTTACATTGTTTATGTAAAAATATTATTTATTAAATGTATTAAATGTATGATAATTTAATAATGCTGTTTTGTGCAGATCTGTGTCGATCTGTTACAAACGCCCACAAATCATGTGATTATTGATTACTGATATAAATTTCTGAATTTCATCCTTTTAGGTCTTCTCCGTCGTTTGTGTCAATTCCAACTTTTTTTTTACTTTCTTTTTTTAATCTATCCTTATTTATTATATTTATTTTTATTATTTCAATTTAAAAGATACAAAATTAGAATTAGATAATTATAATTTCATTTGATTATTTTTTATATATTTGATGGTATCCTCAAAAATTCGACTTACCTCGTTAACGCAAATGCAGCATGAATAACTCGAAAAGGAATTCATCGCTTTTATCGACTCAATTGAGTTTGCAAGAGGCAAAGGTAATAAAAATATTTGATTTTTTTCTTGTATAATAATAATTAATTATCTTTAACTTATTTAATCCTTTAATTAGCAATTACAAGATGATGAAATCGAAGCTATAAAAGGTGTGTCGATTTAGAGTTAATTAGCAAAAAGATGATGTTTGTTAAATTCTAATTGATTGATCTTTTTATAGCAATATATATGGATGATTTTGAACCTGTTGCGACACAGAGCGTTTGGAAGCAGGTGAGTTTACACATCATCAATTCATTTATTATAATAATAGATATTTACAAATATTTTTTTCATATAGGTTGCTCCAACAGTTCATGAATTCAAACTTCATTTGTGTCCGCATGAGGAAGAATTAAAAAGACATGTACGCGTCGATCTACATATAAAGTATATATGATCTATTTTCTTTCTTTTTTTTTTTTTTTAATCTAATTATCTGTTATTAAATTAAAATATGTTTATAAACAAAGATTTCCAAAAACCTACCCTCGTGTATCTCCAGACATTAAGGTTGAAAACGCTCAAGGACTTTCAACGACAAAATTAAAACAACTTCAAGTTGAAGTCAATAAAAAGTTGAAGGAAAATGTTGGTCAAGAAGTTGTTTTTACGATTGCGGAGTTTGTAAAAGAATTTATTACAGTGAATAATAATGGCATTCCGAGAATAGTTAAGGTACCTTCTTTTCATGCACAAATGTTGAGTAGAAATGAACACATGTCAAAGGTTGAAATTATTTTATATTTAAGATTGTTCCTTTTTTTTTTTTATTCCTTTTCTGATTAAAATCATTGAAATTTTTGTTTTATTTAGGTTCAACACGAAAAAGAAATGGAAGAAATTATTAGAGCTAAACAAATCAAAGAGCAAGAGAAATTAAATGAAAACTTGACTTTATTACAAAAGATTGAAGAGGAAACTCAAAGGCAATTGGCAAAGAAGGAGGAAGAGAGACAAAAGAGAAAACAATTGAGATTTAAAAATAGTCAGGATTTAAAGATGGGAAATGATTATAATTCGATGCAGTTTACAATCGTTGATTTTGATTCATTGATCATGTTGAATCCTGATGATTCGCAGGTATTCATTACTAACAAAGTATTGAAAAAAAAAAACTTATTTAATTAAATATATTTTTTGTTTTTATAGTGTGTACCTTTTAAATCTGTAATGCTAGGTCCGTCTATCGGAAAAGGTATTGTCATCGTTGCTTCACGTGATAAGTTTGTCCAAGTTTTATCGATTTCACCCCTGAGCCCCAATATCTTAACCCACGCCACTTCACGCCACGCGCACGTCAATTATTTCTATACATATCTTTTATTTAATAATAATTGAACCCAATAACATCGCAATTCCAATTAATAGAAAATCCATAGTTTACCTGTTACACTGTTTAAGACACAACTTAAATTTCTTGTATAAACTTGGTCAATGTACCACTTTAAATATAACATGTACTACGGTTATTTTTTGAAAATTTTAGGACCAATCGGTGTAACATATATGGTCCAGGCTACGAATTTCCAAATCAGAGGATCATCGACCTCTTTGAGGTATGTTTTAGTCCTTAAAGATATTAAAATAACCGAATCGCATTATTTAGATCTAGATGGCAAGAATAAGGTGAGTCAAAAGAATCGCTTTTTTATAATTTTGAAAATCGAATATTAATACACAATCTAATTTTAGCTTGAGGAGATTGAAAAGGAACTTGATCGGTTGAAAAAGTTACGTCATCCAAATATAGTTATCATTTACGAATCCGAGCTTAAAAGATGTCCACAGACCGGTTGGAATTTATATATTCTTATGGAATATGCAAGAGGTGGAACTCTTGTCGATTTATTGAAAAAATGTGGAGTTGTGAGATTATCGTTGGCAAGAGAATATATGAAGCAGTTATTGACAGCCTTAGACCATATACATAGCATTAATTTTATACATAAAGGTTAATACAATTGGATTTACTTTTGTACATGGCTTAATAGCGGTTCAAATATATCTTATATTTTCTATTTATTTAGATATCAAGGCTTCTAATGTATTGTTTGTAGAAGTTCCCGGAACAGACGATTTCATTGCCAAGTTATCTGATATCAATTATCACAGGGAATTGTTAGGTATCGTTGATGACATGGATTTGTGATCACTCAACCATTTAGATTAAAATTATTATAATAATATATGATTAAAATTTTAGATATGCACAATAATAATCCATTCACTCAAAATTCATATCCGGAAGAAATGAATAGATGGTCAGTATTAACTTTGATGAAACGCGTATTTTCTTTAAAGAAAACTGTTGAATATTTTAATAATTTTTCTTTGTCATTAGGCTTTCTCCCGAACAAGTATCAAAATCAAATGCTTATTCTAGGTAAATATTACGAACTATTTTTTTTTTTTTTTTTTTTTTTTTTATCTTAAAATTCAATTACATTTTTTTTTTTTTTATAATTTTATCAATTAGAAAAAATGACATTTGGTACATGGGTGTAATCTTCGTACAAATGTTATTTGGATTAAAAGTGACTCTAGATTATGATTCTTTGGATAATCTCCTTAGTTCCTGTATGTTCAATCATCATCATCATCTATATTTATTACATTTAACTTGAAACATCAATTTAATCTTTTATTTTCTAGCTAAACATGAGATACCGAATTCTTTAAAGGATATTCTCAAAAGCATGCTTCAAATGTAAGGTCAATTATTGTTAACCTTCTTCGAGTTGATTATTTGAGATTTCAACTTAATTTTTTTTATCCTCAACAAAAAAATTTTAGAGATATAAAAAAAAGACCAACCCCACTAGAATTACTGAATAATTCCTTCTTTAATGAGGGGATCCCTTTTTCCTTAAAATATATGATGTCACAAGGTTTGTTTTAATATTTGAATTTATAACAATAATTTGTGCTTTGCTAATAAATCCTTATGTTATTAATAGATCAGCAAAGTTCTGCATTTGCACTTAACAGAGAAAACTATAATGAAATGGTCAATGACAATTTATCCCATTATGCCATATCGCCACCTACATCAGTTCCAAACTCTCAACCTTTTTCGTTTTCAAGATATAAACTTGATTTCGAAGAGCTTGCTTTTCTTGGCAAGGGTACGTTTAATGTAGTAGTCTGTTTGCTACTACTTTGTTTACTACTACCTCTTACTACCGCTGCTCTGCTAATTAAATATATTATTAAATAAAGAAAATTTTTTCTTTAGGCGGATTTGGTGAAGTTGTTAAGGCCAGGAATAAATTAGATGGAAGGTTTGTTACGTTACATTTTATTTTACTATATATAGTAAGCATATTCTAAATCTTTACATATTTTAGATTTTATGCGATAAAAAAAGTGTGTCTTAATCCGAACGATATCGAGAAAACGAAAAAGATTTTGAGAGAAGTTACAACATTATCACGTTTACACCATCAGTATGTTGTTAGATATTATACGACATGGTTCGAAGGTATAATATATACATATGTATGTTTTATATTTTAAATAAAGCATACGTTAAAATTTTCATTTTAAATAGATTCTGATAGCAGTTGGAATGATACCGAATCATTTAGCGAAGAAATCACGGCATTAGACGATGAAGAATCAGAATCACTTTCTTCTAATGCAATAGATTTTCAGGATTTGGATGAATTTGATTTAATGTTTGAATCATCTTCAAATCGTGGATATTCACAAATACACTTTGAATCTGATAGTGATGATGAATTTGAATTACAAAATGGAGATTTGACAAAAGGAGGATTTGGTGTTAGAAATAGAACTCCCGGACCCGGAAAAAAGAATAATTCAAAAGAAGCGAAAACAAGAATTCTTTATATACAAATGGAATATTGTGAGAATAAAACGTTGAGAGACATCATTGATTCTGGAATGAGTGAAGATGAGGGATGGAGGCAAGTTTAAGTATTTAATTATAGATTAATTCTGATTTGTTTATTTATTTTTATTTATTTGAACTTTTTGTTTTTTTATCAAATAAAAAAAATAATAGAATTTTTAGGCAAATTGTTGAGGGGCTTGGTATTTTTTCGATTTCCTTATATTTATGTATCCTATGCAAATAAATTAAAGCTAATTTCATCTTTAATTGTTTTTAGCTCATATTCACAGACAGGTATAATTATGTTAATATTATTTTATTAGAACAATTAATATCATTATTACCTATTAATTATTGTTGTTATTCTTGTTTGATGATTAGGGAACGGTAATTAATTAATTAATTTCATTCGTATAATGTTTTAGAATAGTTGGATATATTTCAGATATTCGATCGTTGCTTCTTTAAAAAAAACAGATCCATCGTGATTTAAAGCCTAGCAATATTTTCTTGGACGCTAATGGAGATGTCAAGGTAAATTAATTCATCTAAGTTCTTTAACCTATTTATTTAAATACTAGTGTGTGATTCATTCATTTTTCTTTTTAAAAAAAAAAGATTGGTGACTTTGGATTGGCAACAACAAACAATGCTCTGTTTGATCCTGGTTCATTTAGAAATGTGGAAAGAATAGGAGGAAGCAATGAAGTTTCTATGACCGAAGGTGTGTGAATATATAGTTGATATATTTGATTTATTTATTAATTTGATGAATGTTATTTTATTCGAAATATTTAGGCATCGGTACAACTTTATACGTCGCTCCGGAGGTCACTAGTAGCGCGGTCTTTGGTACTCGTTATAGTTATAAAGGTATTCGATATTTACGTGTTATACTTTTATGTCAAATTATAAATACTAATATTTTATATATGATTTGTATTTAGTTGACATATATTCTTTGGGTAAGTAAACGAATTGAATCTGGCGAATGTGCCTGGTATACGTGTAACAAGAGATGATTGATATTCTTTTCGTATCACTAATATCTTTTTGACTTATTTTTAAAGGAATAATATTTTTCGAAATAAATTTCAAGTTTTCTACAGAGATGGAACGACGTGTGGTAAAAAATAAAATTTTATGTAATTATACATATATCAACTCGTATAACCTTGATTTTAGATTTTAACCAAAAAATCCTCATTATTACAGACAATAATGAACCTACGCAAGCCAGAGATAATTTTTCCAAGAGAATTTACAAATCAAAATAAAATCAACCTGATTAAATGGTGTTTACAACATGATGCTAAAGTCCGTCCTTCAAGTTTAGACATATTGAAAAGTGAATTTTTGCCGCCAAAAATTGAAGATGAACACCTGCAAGATTGTATTAGAACAATCGGTTTGTAATTATTATTATTTTTTTTAAAAAAAAGAAGAAAATTCCGCGATAAATTGTTAAATTGATTGAATATTTTGTTGATAAAATAGCGAATCCCAATACACCGTATTATCGAGCATTGATGTCGATTTTATTTTCTCAGTCACTCGATAAATCAAAAGATTATACTTATGATTTTAATTCGGTAATTTAATAAAGTTTATAAAAGTTTTTCTTTCAATAGTTAAGGTCGGATATATCTTAACACCCAAAGTTTCCTTGATAGGGAAATAATAACTTTGACCAATTAAGTGCTTTAACATATGTCAGAGTTCGCGATCATATGGTTAAAATATTTCGACATCACGGTGCTGTAGAGCTGAATACACCGTTATTAATGCCAAAATACGATTTTTACGAAGAAGATAAGAAGGCTGTTTATTTAATTGATACTGATGGTGGCCTTGTACAGGTAAAATATATGTTTTTAGAAAATTTGTAAATTATATAATTAAATCGATAATTGAAGAATCCAATCATTTTAGTTACCGTATGATCTAACTGTTCCATTTACGAGATATATTTCGAGAAATAACATAATGGATCTAAAAAGATATACATTTGATCGTGTTTATAGGTAAGATAGAAACATCATTTAACA
This sequence comes from Funneliformis caledonium, assembly GCA_910591825.1. NCBI lineage: Eukaryota > Fungi > Glomeromycota > Glomeromycetes > Glomerales > Glomeraceae > Funneliformis > Funneliformis caledonium. Next base: position 9,936 of record CAJVPQ010000142.1, read on the forward strand.
AAAACGGAAATTTTTAGTTCATTCTAAATTTTAATCTTTAAATTTGTTTAGAGAGAATACAGTTGGAGGGCAACCACGTATAATAAGTGAAGTTGACTTTGATATTGTTCATAGTACTCCTGCACCCATGGTGGCTGAAGCGGAGATTTTTAAGATTGTGGATGAAATTCTTCTGGAATTTCCTCCAATAAAATCAGTAAATTATGTATTTTATATAAATCATACAAATATATTGGAGACAATATTTAAATGTTGTAGAATTCCTGAAGACATAAAAAAGGGAGTTTGTGGACTTCTTGGACAATTAGATAAGAAGTGCACATTATCAATGATTAGAGCTCAATTAATGAATAAATATCAATTATCCAAAATGGTATTGGATGAGTTAGCATTATTTGATTTTAGAGGTATATATTCAATATTTCTTTTAAAAAAAAAAATCCCCATAAATAAATTAAAATAAAAAATCCATTTTTTAGGTGATTTTGAATTTGTATCGAATTCTCTGGACAAATTAATGCCGTCTTCCTCAATGAAATCGCGGATAAGAGAAGTTTTTAATGAATTTAAATTGTTGTTAGATTATGCAAAATCTCTTGGCGTTAATCACGAAATAATATTCGTTCCATTATTAGTGTATGTAGAACAACAATTATATACAATTTTATATCATCATCTTTATATATATATATAATTTTTTTTTTTTTTTTTGTTTAGGTATAATAATTATTATTACAAGAATGGAATTATATTTCAAGTTGTAGATGATAATAATCGTAAAGATGTTTTGGCGGCAGGAGGAAGGTACGATTGGTTAATACAACAATTTCGACATCCTGTTACCTTAAGTGGAAAAGGAAGAGGTAGACAACCGATTTATGGAGTTGGAGTTAATATTGCTATGCAAAAAATTGTTCTTTCATTGGAAAATTATCAATCAGCAATGTTAAAAATGATTCTATCAAAGAAGATTGAAGATGATAGAAGCTTTTGGACCCCTAAAACGGTATATATAATATATTTTGACGTTTTGATTCATTGATTCATTTTTTTTGTTAATTATTCTGATTTTTTCTCGTTAGTGCGACGTGTACGTAGCAAGCTTTGGTAAAATATTGTTACAAGAAAGATTGGACCTTGTAAGAGAATTATGGGCTCATAATATCAAAGCTGATTTTATGTATGAGGAACTAACAGATCTTACACCTGAAATTCTGACGATCAAATGCAAAAATCAAGGAATTAATTGGATTGTTATAATGAAGCATAAAAGTCAAGATTCATATACAGCGGGTGCTTCAAGGGATGCTTTAATCACCGTAAAGATAAAAAATTTAATTAAAAAGACTGAAGATGAAGGCAAGTTGTAATACGATTATTGAAATTATTAATCTTATGCAATTTGTAACTTGTATATAACTTTTTCATAGTCCCTCGAAGTGAAATATGTGTGAAATTAAGTGCCGAAATAACGGAACTTTTGAGAGCAGATTTAAAGTATAATAGATATTCTTCAGTTACTCAAGTAGATCATTGTAAGTTGCGTATATATTCAAAATATATTAGTTTTACGATTTTACAATTTTGTTATTATTAGTGTCGCCACACGATTATGCAAACACAAGTCTTTCAGCTTCGCCGGAAGCTTCAAGTCACCAAACGAATTTATCAATAAGTGTTGTTGGACCTCTGACTACGCCAAAGAATAGTAAAAAAATGAAATTTAAACAGAAAAAGATACTTATAGACAAAGGTATGTAAATTATTACAGCGGCCTATCAAAATAAAAAACAAAAACTTAATTTTTATTTTATAAATTTTTTTTTTTTAGCAAATGATAATATATCAAGTATTATAGAACAAATTAAAGGCGGACACGTTCCGGTTTTGGCTGTAGATCTAAGCAAAGAATTACTAAGGAAAATGTCGGATTGTAATGTATTAGAGGATGAATCATTCAAGAATAAAAGTAAGTTGTTTTTTATTTATTTTGATCGGAACTTTGCCCAAAGCTTTATTTATAATTTTTATTCCTAATTTTAAAGTATTGGATATTGCGCCACTTCATCAAAAAGAATACGTTCTTGAAGTTCAAGATACACTAAAAAAGCAACGTAATCAAGAAGGGCATAAGCATGTTTGGTTACATTCACACAGGGATGACTTTGGAATATTGTATCAATATTTTAGCTAAAATTTTTTTTTTTATTTTATTTATTTATTTTTGAAATTGTAATTGTATTTGTTTATATTTGTATGCCGCAGTATTAATTAATTTGACCAAATTTATATATATTAAAAAAATTTTTAATACGACTGATTACAATACGACTGATTACATTATGATGACGTGTAACGTAAATTTTAAAACTATAAATTCCAAAATCGGATTATACACGTATTGTTACCTGCTCTCAAGAGCCTCAAAAAAGGCTTGGAACATCGTTTTCAACTTCATATTTAGTAACCTGACACATTTAAATGTGCCACATTTTTTTTTTTTTTATTAAAGGGGGTTCTTTTTTTTTCCTTTCGCGATCTTGCGAAAAAAAAATAATTAATCATCCAAATAACAATGACCAAGATAGATGATAAACGACAACATATTCTTAATCTTTTACAAAAAAAAAACGATGATCCATATAATAAGCAACTTCTTGTACAGTTTATACAAGAAGGTGTAGATTATTTCCTTGACATTAATTTAGAAAAACATCAACAACACTTCTTATGTAGTCATAAATACGTCAATATTGTCGTAGAATTATTTCCTGCTTTAGTTGTCGAAGAAAAGAATTTCATTATATTCCGAAATCTTTTGGAAAGTCACCTTACAAAGTGTTTTGATTGTGTTGAAGCAATTTATATTGGCATTAAAGAATTATATAAACGGTAAATTCTTTGAACATTTTATTTGTATATACTTGCTGCATATTGATGTCGTTTTATTTTTTTTTTATTTTGTATATATATAGTTATAAAGCAATATACGTAACGGATTCAGAAATTAAGAATACAGAAATTTTCTTTGAAAGCCTTAGAAAATGGCAAATAAAACGAATCAAGGCATCATTAACCAAGGTTGCAAAATTCAAAGGGAAAATTAATACCAATACATATGGAAACTCATCATCATCATCTTATGAAATCTATTTACCTATTATTTTTGATTTGCTTTTGAATTCCAAGTATTTTCAAAATTCCAATATCAATGAACTTTTTACTAGTATTTTGACTTTTTTACAGCAACAAGGAAGTTTTTTTAAATTAACGTATAGATATCTACCTGGAATGCTATTGAGTGCTTTACATGAGAATCAAGAAGTTAGACAATGGGCTTGGACATCATTTCAAACTATTAATTATGAGTTAAGGGTTAAAGAATTCAAGTTTTATGAATTCGATGTTGTCATGAACGGAGCTTTACAAAAACTTGTAAATTTTGGGGATAAGCAAGGCTCGAAATACCCTTTTACTAAAAACATCGTAGAATTCTGGAAGGGATTTAGAAAGATCCTTTCCCGTTTGGAGAATGAAATTTTATACGACGATTCTTGCTTAAAATATGATATTAAAGAAATTTTTTATACTCATTGGAAAAATTGCACCTATAATCAAGGACCCTTGTTGATTGAATTATTAAAAGCTCTAAATATCCTTTTAAAGAAATTGGGGCAAGATCTTTGGACGAATCATGGACATTGGAAAATTAAAATACTTGATGTATTTGAATCTTCTAATTTTCACGTTCTCACGATTACACATTCAAAGAAAAAGTTTTTGTTGGCCTGGATTCAACCTTACATCATTTCGATTATATCCTCAAATACTTTTCTAACAATTTTGGAAAAAGTATTGGATATCCTTATGAAAGAATCTCAAAAATCAGATTGTGATGATGGATATAGGATCGTTTGTTATGATATGATTTTAATGATAGTTCTTCAAACATTATCAAAGAATGGTCTTGTACATTATACATTTTATCGTAATTATGCTTCAAGGAGTTCAAAGTTTAGAACATTGTTTGACAACGTTATGTTGAGATTTTCTTATGAGGATATTAATAGGAACATGCGTAGCTTGGGCATGTCTGGAATGAAAGAGACATTACTTAAAAAACTCAAAGAAGTTCAGAGGGGAAGAAACGTGAAATATCCAAAGAGACAAGTACGCCTGATCGAAACCCCTCAAAATAATACGAAGGACCATTGGATGGAACGTTTTCAAAGACAAAAAGATAATGAAGCTCGGTTAACGCCAAATTTGAATCCTCTTTATAAGAAAATATTATCATTCGAATTCACCATAAGCAGCGAGATTCCGCCAGACACTTATCTACGTGATTATGAAACGATTCCAACCACATTTTCATCAGCGAGACATTATGTTCAAATTTTTGAACCGCTTCTAATCTTGGAATGCTGGCATCTGTGTAACTCAAAAAAAAAGGTGAACGATCATGCTAAGTTTGTCATTTTCGTGAATGATATTTGTATGGTTGACGATTTCATAGATGTATCATTCCATTGTGAAGAGCATGATTTGAATCGCTTATCGGAAAACGATTTGTTATATATTCGTTATGAACCTTCGGAGAAAGATTCTGTACAATATAATATTCCACTTATCCAAAGCATAGCTATATTCAAAAACCAAAAGTTTTTATTGCATTTAAATGAATCTTCTCATAACGTTCGACGCTTTTTATTTAAGGGTAGTAAATGGATGGCACATCGGATTATGAGGTAAGTATCAAATAATTTTTGAATTTTCATTTCGTAACCTTTCTTTTTTTTTTTTTTTTTAATAGGAAATATAAAATTTATTTATAGTTTAACGTCTATTATTCGAGAATATGCAGCCTTAATTGCCATGCATAAATTCTCATTGAAGGGTCAAATTCTTTCACCAAGAGCTTCTATCGTATCATCATCCGCTCAAAAAATCAAATTTTACAAGAATAATTATCATATTAATGAACACCAAGCAGAAATCATTGGCAATATTCTAGAAAATGATTGTGGATTTTCATTAATTCAAGGTCCACCAGGATCTGGAAAATCGGAAATGATAATTAGTTTAATTTCTGCTTTGAGAGATAGTTCGAATTTTCAAGGAAAAATTCTTGTTTGTGCACCTAGTGATTCCGCTATAAATATCTTATTGAATAAATTCAAAGATGGAACAGGAAATGATATTAGGGTTAATATTATATGCTTGGGAGATTCGGTTCCTAACTTAAATGTCTCTTTGGATTTTTGGGCTGAAAAAATGATGTTTGATATAAAAGGAAATAGCAGTAGAGACCTATTGTATTATAGAAGAAAAGTGCTAGAAAAGGCGGATGTAATATGTTCCACATTGATCGAAAGTGGTAATGAAATTCTTTCAACTACGGATATTTATTTTAACACGATCATAATCGATGATGCAACTCAAGCAATTGAGTTGAGTTCGTTAATACCTCTAAAATATAATCCAAAACGGGTTATTCTGATCGGAGACCCACGTCAGTTACCTCCAGTAATCTCATCAAAATTTGTAATGCAATTTTCCTATGACAAGAGTTTATTTGCTCGTATACAAAAGAATTCTCCATCATCTACAAATCAGCTCACGATTCAATATAGGATGCATCCAGAAATAAGCAAATTTCCCAGCCAGTTCTTCTATGATTCACTTATTAAAGATGCCGATTGTTTATTACAAAAACGAAATCAACCATGGCATCAGGGTCAATTTTTTTCTCCTTACAGATTTTTTGATGTTAATGAGATAATAATTGAAAACGATTTGACATGTGACAATGCTGAAGCAAAAATCATCGCTAAAGCATGTAAACGACTGATAAAGGACTTTCATCAAGTGGATGTAAGTTTAAGATAAAAATGAATCCGACCTCTTATTAAAGTTAATTATTATTTTCCTTTTTTTTTAAAAAAAAAAAAGTTTGACGGTCAAATCGGAATAATCGTTTCTGATAAAGATCAAAAGTTTAACATTTTACGAGAATTCACAAGAGATACCGTTATCGAGCTTGAAATCGATACATTAGTAAGCTTTACCTTAGTGACATAATCACTCGTGACTTTTTTTAATAATTTAATATTTATAATGATAATTATACAGGATACATTTCAAGGACGAGAGAAAGATATTATAATATTATCATGTTTTTGTCCTTGCAAAGGTGAGGGAAATCGATATTTTTGCGAAAATAAATTTAATAATTAACTTGAATAATTTTTATCTTAGAGAATAATATCGGATTTTTAAACGATTCCAAAGGATTGAACGTTGCACTTACTCGTGCAAAATGTTCTTTATGGATCTTTGGCTCCTCAAATACTCTTGTGCACAATGATTCCTGGAAATCATTGATTGAGGACGCCAAGAATCGTGGATGTTATACAGAGGTTTGCCTCATAATTTTATTTTAATAACTAATAGGAAGAAGATTATTTTAAAATAATTTTATCCTATTTTATTATTATTTTTTAAGGCGTCTGAAGGAATGTTTTATGTTGTAGAAGAAAATGATGATGTATTTGATGAAATCTCTCTTTCGATGGAAGAGGATGAAGATGATATGTTTATCGAGATACAAGATGATGACATGTCATCTATTCTGGAAGATTCAGAAAAGATAGTTGAGTTAAAAGACAATATGGAAAATGATGAACCAAATGATCGATTAACGTTACCATCTGGAGTTTTTGCTCGACTTAACGATTCTGTTCCGACAGGTGAAGTTTCTCGATATTTTTCACATCCACCGGATCATAGTCATTGTGATTGGAGACCAGTCCATCATCAGAGACATTTTCAGATCAACGATAATTACAAAAATCATTATCAAAACCCATATAATTATCGAAATCATTTTCCAATTGATGATAATCATCGTCAACGTGTAAATAACAGTAGACGAAATAAATATCCAAGAGTTGAACGTGAATCGACAGAAAGATCACGATCTCCAATAAAGAACGATGTCCAAGATAACAAAAGAGATCGTTCATCGTCACCAGAAGAAGGTCCAAGTCGACATAGAAGATTTCATAATGAAAGAAATTATAATCGTACGTAATATAAGCTGTGATCCTCCAAAACATTTGGAGTATGATGGTGGTTAGAGAGCGCCATTATCAGATAGAGATCTTTACTTCCATAGTATTTCTATCTTAAAAAAGAAATAACGAGAAGTAATATTATAAATATATTTTTTTATTTCGCGGTCATGGTCGGATAGCAAAGTTTATTAAATCATATATGTATATAGTACATCACTAGAATTTCATAACAGGCATCTTCGCATATTCGCATACTTGAATTTAGAATTCACGACGCTTTTTCGGTTTAGAATCATTACTATGAATATAGCAATTTTTTTATTACTGTATATTATTATTTGGTCAAAGGTTTTTGACATAGATATTACCATTGACTTTACATGTTGTAATTTGTAATAAAAAAAAAAAAAAACCATGCATATACACATACATTTGGTATTTTCAATTAACTCTTCAGTGCCCTTTTTTTTCTTTTAACATTCTTCTTACTCCTTGACCTATGTGTGATTAATAATATCACAATGGGCAGTCATTTTAAATGTGAAAGTTCTTTAACAGTATACGAATCCTATAGTATGATAAATACTTATACTATGTTAATAAAGTTGACCATTGTTGAGATATTTCCAATTTATGTTGTTATATCTCGGGAAAGTATGTTATCGCTTTCATCATTAAATGCATTTATTAAACTTAAAAAGTTTAAAGTTTATTTGGTTCCTTTAATATTTTGAGCCGTGAAGATAACATAAAAAAGTCAAGAAGCTTTTGACAAATTTCTTATCGAATAGAACTTAAGTAAAAATATTAGTTTTATGTCGTTTCAATTCACTTATAAACAAAAAATGATTCCAGAGGGTAATGTGACGGATGGAGAACAACAATATCCTCCCGTTATTATTACGTCCTATAATGATGTCTTCTATTAATTTTACTTGCATTTTTTTTAAATCTCTTCCACTTCAATCACTCTTCCTTTATGTCTTTTTTCTCAAATATTATATATGGCAGTGGTTGTCAAAGTATTGCATCACCGAACACATCATAAAATTGGAGCAGTGTTAAAAAACTTTATTTTAGACTTATCATAACGAATCAATTTAGTGGTATAAAAATCGTTACGCAGGATGAATAAAACTTTTTAAAAATTATAATTTCTGTAATTATGCGATGCTTTCTTTTGACCGAATTTTATTAAAATATTTTATGTAATAAAAAAAAAAATTTTATTATTTCAATTATAACAAAAACTTTTGGAATAGCTCTAATTACATCATTTATACGAGTTGGCATAGTATCAACTAATACATCGGACCCTGTGTTCTAAAATGTGTTTCAAGCCGTCTCAAACGACGGTCCATTTCATTTCAAAGATGATCTATTGGATTAAAGTCAGGGGACTGTGCTGGCCAATCAAAAAATTTATCCATATTATCTTCAAACCATTGCTTTGGAGATGTGCTGTATGTTTAGGATCATTATCCTATTGAAAAATAATATTTTTCCTTATCTATTCTATGCACACTTGATGGTTTCTAATAGGTCTTTCTTTAAAATATAAATCACCATTCATATGTCTATAAATCTAGCATAAGTTACTAACTCCACTAGATGTAAAATACCCCTTTATCATAATATTATCCCATCTAAATTTGACTGTTAGTTTAACATGATAATTGCCTAATGGTTCACTTGGAATATTCCATAAATCATATATAGGCTGATTTGACTTAGGGTGGCCCATTTTCTGCGGCAGCATAATATGTGCAGAAATCATGATATTTCACAATAGCATATGCTGTCGCAGATTCAATTAAGTCCACATTTTTCGCATATCATATAGCATATCTACAGTTAAGATCTATAGATTAAGATCATGATGTGAGATGTTTGTCATTTTTTCACCATCTTTTTTTTACAATAGTTTTGGCAATTGAGTGTAGACTTGAAAACTCTGAATATAAAAAGAATTTTTATGTTGATGGACAAAAATTGTTTTGTGAATTTTGCCAAAATGTCTTAGACTATAAAAAAAATCTACACTAGATACACATTTAAAATCGAACAAACATAAAAAAATATACGCAAAGTTGAAAATAAAATAAAAGCTCATCAAATCACTCTCAATGCTAATAATAATGAGTTAAATGAATGTGAAGTCTTTAATATTACTTTAGTAAAAGCATTTACACATGCAGATATACCACCTGAAAAAGTAGATAAACTTAAGGATTTTTTTTGGAATTTTGTAAAAATGGTATGTAAAATCTATTTTATATTTAATTTATCATTTAACATGTTATTAACTTACTAATTATATTATAGGTGGAGCTATTGCAGGCTCTTCTTTATTACGAGAAAATATTTAGCAATTGTCTTTAATATGGAAGTTTCTAGCATGCAAGAAATAGTATATAATAAACGTATATCTATTACTATTGATAAAACAACAGATGTTTGTGGTTGAACGGCTGTCAATATAATGTTTAGTTTTGGTAACTAAACTAAATTAGTTAAAACAGAATTTTTGGATAATACTGTTAATAGTACTATTATTGTTCAATTAGTTATAAGAACCTTACAATTTTATAATATTTCTCATAATAATCTTATTTTTTTATTTCTGATAATGCAGCATATATAATAAAAGACTTTCAAATATTATCTTCATTAATTCCCTAATTAAAGCATAACCGTTATTTAGCTCACATTTTAAACTTGGTTGGAGAAACATGAATTAGTTATAAAAGTTTCAAATTTCTAATTAAAATTGTAGCAAATATAAAAAATCATTTATTTATTGTCCTGCTCGTAAAAGAAGATAGACTGTTTTTTTAAATTCCTTTATTTCTTTTACCATAACTCCTTTTAATCAAAATTCAATTATATTATCACCTTTACCTATAAAAACTCGTTGAAACTCATAGTTTAAGTTTATTTTTTGGATTAACTAATATATACTACAATTATGTAAATTTTATATTGAAGAATACTATAAGAAATACTTTAATCTAAGAAGGAGGGTACTACGCTATACCATATAAGATCTACTATTTAAAATTAAATTAACCAATAAGAAATTTAAATATTTGCATGCATATAACATGGCTTAGTTTTTTAAAAAATTTTTTTAAACGAAAATTTTTTTTTTTAAATAAAATTTTATTCTTTTTAAACAAAAATTTTTTTTTCAAATGTAATTTAAAAATTTACAACAATTTTATCATTTATCACTGATCATTTTATAACCAAAATGATATATCATAAAGTGCATTTTAAAACCTTTTTTTTTCATTTCGCATTTTAACTTGTTTTTTTTATGTTTTCCTTTTCATTTTTTTTTGATATGATTGCTCACCGAAATAAATTTGCTAATAAAAGAATAAGAGTAATAACAAAACAAAAAAGACAATGATATGCTAGAGAAAAGTTACTTGTAATAAAACATGTAGAACAATGTGAAAGTAAACGTTTAACTGCAAAATGATTTTAAATAGAACTAAAGCAAGTTTAAGATTAGATAAATCAAAAAACTAAACTTGAAAATATAGCACCATATATTTAAAAATTACATAAAGGCAAAAGTTCAGCTTTTTCAGAACTTGAAAAAGAGCTTTCTTTATAGGTGATTGATTTGTGTAAAACTGCAAAAGCTATTATATAAAATATGGTAGTTAGAAAAGCAAAATTATTTGCTAATGAAAAAAAATGAATAGATCTTTATGCAGATATCAAAGAATTTAAATTTTCAGAAGCATAGTTAGAGAGATTTATGAAAAAATACAATTTTACTATAAGAAGAAGAACTCATATTGCTTAACATCTTTCTGAAAATTTTTTAGAAAAGTAGCAAAACTTTTTAGCTTTTATTTTATATAGACGCATTTAATATGACTATTCATTAAAATACATTGGTAATATAGATGAAACTCCTGTTACATTTGATTTACTTATTCAATTACTTTGGATCATTGTGATACTTCAACTGTTAATATACAAACAATAGATCACGAAAAGTCAAACTTCACAATTATTTTAGAATGTATAACTGATAATACAAAATTACCAGTAAAGTTCTGAACAGTTCAGATTAATCCGAAAATTTTCAGTTTAGATCAACTTCAGTTCAGTTTCAGATTGCAAAAAATTCAATCTGAAAATTTTCAGTTCAATTCAGATTTTTTTCAAATTATAAATCTAATCTGAACTGAAAAAAATCTGAACTGAACCGAAAATTTTGAATTAATCCAAAATTTCAGATCATTTAGAATGATTAAATTTATCATTCTTTTGAAACGATTGAAGTTATCATTCTAAATGAACGATAAGAAATTGTTCGATTAAAACGATTAAATTATTGTTTCAAAAAAATGATAAAGGATTGTTCAATTGAAACAATAAAATTATTATTCTAAACGAACAATAAAAGAATCATTCATTTGGAATGATTGAAGTTATCGTTCTAAACGAATAATAAGAAAATCATTTAATTAGAATGATCGTTTGATCAGAATGATGAAATTATCATTCTAAATAAATGATAAAAGAATTGTTCAATTAGAACAATTAAATTATCATTCCAAATGAACGATAAGAAAATCGTTTGATTAGAATGATAAAATTATTATTCTAAATGAACAATAAATAATCGTTCAATTGGAATGATTAAATTATCATTTTAAACGAACGATAAAAGAATTGTTCAATTGGAACAATTAAATTATCATTCCAAAAGAATAATAAAAGAATCATTCATTTAGAAAGATTGAAATTATCATTCCAAATGAATAATAAAAAATCGTTCAATTGGAACAATTAAATTATCATTCTAAAAGAATGATAAAAAAATCATTCATTTGGAATGATTGAAGTTATTGTTCTAAACGAACGATAAGAAAATTGTTCAATACAATTAAATTATCATTCTAAAAGAATGATAAAAGAATCGTTCATTTGGAATAATTGAAATGATTAAATTATCATTCCAAAAGAACGATAAAAGAATCATTCGATTGGAACGATGAAATTATCATTTTAAATGATCCAAAATTTCAGATTAATCTGAAATTTTCAGTTCAGTTCAGATTTTTACCGGTTTACAGTTCAGTTCAGTTTTGGATTGGCATTTTTAAGATTTATAATTCAAACTGAACTGAATCGAAATTTTTGGTTTGATTTTAGATTGGCCTATAATTCAGACTGAACTGAACCGTTCAGAGCATTAATTACTAGCAATTTGTATTTTCAAACCTAAAAATATTCTAAGAGAATCATTTCATGAAGGAATTTTATTTGTGTTAATGATAAAGAATGGTGTAATAAACAAGAAATTCTCTGGTGAATTGAAAATGTATAGACTCAAAAAAATTTATTAAATAATCCAAGATCTTTATTAGTTTAAGATTCTTTTCAAGAACGTCTTGTGGATTCAGTAAAAAATAGGTTTAATGAAAAATAAACAAATATTGCAGTTATTCCTGATGAGCTTACAAGTAAATTACAACTATTAAATGTAGCAATTAACAAAAGTTTTAAAGCAAATCTACGTCAATATTACAATGATTAGATGAGTTCTGAAGTTTATGAATTAACACCTTCTGGAAGAATCAAAAAACCTTCATATACTAATGTTGCTAGTTAGGTAAAAAGATTATGAGATGATATTAATATTAATTTAATTCAAAAATCATTTAAATGTTGTATGTGATATTTCTATTGTTAGAGATAGTATTGAAGATAATTTGGTATTTGATTATGATAGTTTGCAAAAGAAAAAAAATAAAAAAACTGAATTAATTCATATTGATAATAAAGAAAATCAAAGTAATAATAAAGAAGAAGATAGTCATGATAGTGATACAGATAATATAAATGAATATGAAAAACAAGAAATAGATTATAATAATGAATATGATTCATAGATTAATTTGATATATATATATATAATTTTTTTTTTGATTTTATAATAAATTTTGATATTTTTTTATGATTTATATAAATGCTACAGTATATAAAAAATAATCAATGTATAATACCCTAGGTATTATACAAATTTTCGCAACTTTTTTTCAGTCTTATGTATAATACCTAGGTCTTTTGAACTAGATTAGTCAACTGTTTATGGTATATAAGAATGAAGAATTTATTGTAGTTTGAAAGAAAAGTTTGATGATAGTGAGTTTGATTTAAATATCTATTAGAAAAATAAAAGTAAAAGCTTACTAAATTTAGCAAGACTAGCTTTAGAATATATTTGACTTCTGGTATCTGGAGTAGATATAAAACAAAGTTTTTCAGCATATACCAATATTTATAATGATAAACGGCATGCACTTTCAGAAAATTCAATTGCTACTTTGAATTTTTTGTATTTTAATAATCAAAATTTGTAATTGCAGTATAATAATTATAGATTTTAAATAAAGTAATTTGATGAAATTATCACATTTTTTTAAAAAAAATAAAAAAAACAAAGCATATTTTATAAAAAATTTTCAAATATACTTGCATATCTAACTATATAAAGCAAGCATATTTTGAGTTTAACACTACAAAAAATGGGCCATCCTAATTTGACTCTATATGATTTATTTATATCACTTATGCAACAGAGTATGATATTTAAAGGATATAATTATGATTGGTAAATTAATTGATCGAAAATAGTCTAATACTAAAAAATTAAACAATAATGAACGCGTTAAATATTTTTTCTAATAAATGCTTACTTTGCCAAAAAGACTTTTCTCTAGAAATAAACTTTTAATACACGAAAGGAACAAGCATTAAAATAATAAAGTTATACCCCACTACATTTCACTTATTTTACCCTCTTTTGAACATGTTGTTTATTATCAAGATACTTTCATAGTTTTTATTAAAAAGTAGCTTAGTTTTAGTAAGCATTCTATCAGTTCAAAATGAACTTTTAATAGATGCTTTTCCAGAAACTATTTTTATTCATTTATTTGAAAATGAGCCTACTTTTCAATATAGTCCAGTAAAATGAAAATACTTCTATCAATTTCAAGAAAAGAGAGACTTAAATAAATACTCAATTATAAATATTAGAGTTTTAAGCAGAATCCTAAAACAAATATTACAGGTTATATTTTATTTGTTAATTATGAGAAAACATATAAAGTTAATTTTAGTTAGTATTTAGTATTTCATTTATAGTCTCTATAAGTAATAATTATTAAGATATTAATATTAACTTCTAATTAGAATATTATTAGAATTAAACAAAAGTGAACGGTCTTTTCAGTGTAGCATCACGACTTATACATTTATGACTGATTCTAGAGAATTTGTTATTGAGTATATATATATATTTTTTTTTAATATAAATTCATAATATTAAATATTTAAAATTATTAATAATATTTTTTAATTTTTTAGAAATAAACACAAAACAAATAAATATTCAAACTCAAGTCAGCTACCAAGATATAGATTTATTTTACCTCATATACCACTTCAATAATTATGTATTAATCATAAAAAATAATAAACTTTTTACATTTAATTTTCTTTATTTGCATCAATATTTCTAGTAGCAAACTTTTTAGAAGTATTGTTAATTATATAGAATAATTAACAGTTTTCAAAGGATATTATGTTATAATCTACTGATTTTTTATCAGTTTTTTCACCTATAGTTGTACCTCCAAAAAATGAACAAACCTAAAATTAAAATAGATTACTAATATTAGTAAAAATAAAAATGTAAATTTTAAATAAAAAATATTATAATCTTTGTAAATACCTGATTATGATTTTTCTTTTCTATACTTAAAGTAGAAAAAAATAATAAAGAAAGATTTTTTTCTTTTAATTGTCACAAAAATTGAGATATTGAGAAGAGACAAAAATATTGCACAGTCAAAATTTATCTGATTTAATAAATTATTAATATGTAACTGGCTATGTAATTTGTATACTATATTTGCTATATATTTCTTAAATAGATTATTTGTTTATTATTTTGATTTAATATGTTAAAGATTGCAAAAATCGGATTTGAAAATCTCTACTATTTTCTACTTTGCACATATGATGGGTCTCATTAAAGAATTAACTCCTATACAAAAGGAAGGCATTATTGCAGCCAAAAAATTAGGTCATAACAATACTAAGATTACAAAAGCTATAGGATGTCATTAAACAACCGTTATAAGATATCTTGCAGCTTATAAATCAGAAACACTTCTAAAAAATGACCAGGTTGACCCTGCTTGATCAATAGCCAAAAAAGGCAAAGATTAAAGGCAATGGTTCTCAAAAATAAAGAACTAAGATGAAAAAGTCTAATATAAATTACTAATATATTTTCTGCTAAAATTAATAAGCCAATCTTTATAAAAACAATTCGTTGTGCACTTTACAAGAAAAATATGCATTCCTGTATTTCTCGAAAGAAGCCTCTCATCTCAGCAATCAACAAAAACAAATGACTTGCATGGGCAATAAAAAGAAGATATTGGACTATAGAAAATTAGAAAAAGATAGTCTAAACAGATGAGTCTACATTTTCACAATTTCAAAAACTGGATGGGAAAGAATGTGAAGAAAGCCAGAAGAAAAATTTAATAAAGATTGCATTGCATCAACAGTAAAACATTCTCCTCAAAAAATGTTTTAGGCATATTTTTCTTTTTAAAATTAGGTTCCATTATTTTACTTGAAGGTTCAGTAACTGGAAATATATACAAAGAGGTGCTTTCCACTTATGTGGTTTTCACACTCAAAGTATTTTCCCAGAAAACCAAAAAAAAATTCATTTTTCAGGAAGACAATGTACCAGTTCACACATCAAAGGTTGCACAAGAGTTTCTGCATTCTCAAAATATAGAAGTGCTTCTATGACCTGCTCAAAATCTCAATCTCAACTCAATTGAGAACCTGTAGGCTGTAGTTGAGGTGAAAATTTGAAAACACAACTCTCAGCCATCAAGTATTTATGAATTTGAAAAGGTAGTAAAAGAAGTTTGAAAAGCAATATCACAAAAAATATATCGTGACTTAGTGCAATTAATGCCAAATAGAATTCAGGCAGTAATCGATGCTAAAGGAGGACATACTAAATATTGATGTATTATTTGTAAATATAAAAAAAAACTGACTGCTATCCTAATAAAAAAAAATTTATTGCTAAAATAAAACCGTATAATATCTTTGTCCCTCAGTATGTGTTTTGCAAAAACATGCATATATGAAGTAATATCTTCTTTTTGATATAAAGCAGGAATTTGAATAGAACTATTAATATCACTTTAAGTTGGGCAGCAAAATATACAAATCCAATTTTAAGTATCAATTTCAAATTGATCAATTTCTTGATCTAAAAGATATTTTTTATGTAAAATTAAATATAAATGATAAAATTCTCTTTATAATTTTTCTATCTTATCTATGAGTACCTATAATAAATTATGATACTGAAAATTTTTCTAACATTTTTTTTTTTTTATTTGAATACATTAAAGAAGTCCAGTTCTATTATTTTCCTGTTAATTTAGATTGAAAAAATTCAAAATGAATTTTAATATTTTTAAATACTATTTCAATTGCTAGTTTAATTTGTTTTAAAATTCTTTTTTTTTAATTATATCAGCAAATAAACATCTGATATATGTAAAATAGATGTAACTCATCTAGAATATAATTTTTTTGATTAATTGCTAGAAATAAAAAAGATTTTTTTTTTACCTAATTATTAAAAATCAATTAGAAATTATATAATAATAATATAATAAATTAAATATATTAATAAAACTTATATTTTGTATTTCCTATATTATTTCATATTTTATTTATATCCCATCTTGATATTACATCATAATTACAGTATAAACAAAAATATTTAGAATTAGACACATTTAATCCTATAATAATATATATAAATTTCTAATCTTTATAGAAAAATAATTCAATTGGCCAATGAATATTATCTTGATCAATAATTCCATTATTTTTTAAATCAAATAATTAATATTGAAATAATTTTCCAATTTTTGCTAAATCATCATATTTTTTACATCCAACATAAAGACAAAAACTATAATTTAAATAAAATAAATAAATTGATTAGTAATTTGAAAATAATAAATATTTAATAATAAATAAAAATTTACCAATATTGATGATCAGATTTTAAAACTTTTTTTTTTCATTTAATAAGCAAAATGTCATCATTACATACTTTTGTTTACATTCTACATTTCAATCATCACCACTAATTTTAAGATTAATTGTATCTCCTTGATTAAGAATAGGTAGTGAAGTATTTTTTCAAACTGAAATTAATACTTTAAGTAAAGTTTGAATTAATCTATATGCATCATTTTCAATTTCAGTTTCTTCAACTAATATTTCTTCATATTGTTCTGATACATTAAAATCATTAATATTATTATCAATATTAAATGTTCCTATTTTAATTTTATTATTCATAATATTTATAATTTTAATTTTATGTTTTTCAATATGATATTTACGAATAAGATAATATTTAATTACAGATAACTAACAATAACTATCCCTTACCAATAAATATTCATTATATGCTCATATAATAATATCTAATTTCTTAAGTTCAATATTATGTTGATAGGATATATTAATAGTTTTACCATTAAAATCTAATTCAATATTACATACATAAACTATTAGTTGATCTGTTTCTGTAATCATATGATATTTTTTAATTAGTGATGAAAGTTCTTCTCCAGAATTTTTACTAAAAGCTGCAAATCATTTGTTTTATCTGATTTAGTTTGTATTATAGAAAGGGGAGCTTTATAGAAGTTGCAGATGTAGCAGAAACTTTTAATCTATATTAATGTAATCTTTCTATATTTAATCTAAAAACCTAAGGACCTAATAATCGTGATTCAGTCTGATTTATTTCCTAAATAATAAATTTAAATTATTCAATACCAATTATTATTATTATTATTTTTTAAAAAAAAAATAATTTACATATACCTTTAAAAAAGCAATAACAGCACTGGTTGCAGATTTTTTACTATAAACACTCAATTCAATATAGCTTTTTTCCTAAAAAATAATATACCTTGCTTTTTAATTTGAAGTATATTTAATTTTACAACGAAGGTTTCTGTTTACAAATTCAGTTTTAATAATATAATCATTTGGTATCCAATACTGATTTCTATCTTTAGAATTTTTTTTGTGTTATTATAACATTTTTAGGGTAGTATCCCAAAAATATTACATTATACTATGAGATAAATATTATATTATTCAATTTATACATTGTCATAATGTAAGGAGAGTTTGGATAATCTTGATTAAAGATTCTTGTTGAATAGTTATCTAGTAAACCATTTTTGAAGAAAATTAATGATAGTATCTAAATATAGCAGTATTTGAAATAAAAACTCAACCATAATTGTGACTTTGATTTTTATTTGACATAATGTTAAAAGAAAGAAAAAAAAAATGTAAAACTGGCTTTTTTTCCTCTAAAAATAATAAATTTTAGTTTAAAGTGTTTTTTTTTTAAAAAAAAGTTAACTTAAAATAGTGCAAACAATTTTAAGCAAATTCAGCAATTTACTATACTACTAATTCGCTACTAATTCAAAAAACTGATTTATAACTGATTTAGAATATAGATTTTAAAGGACATATGGTATAGGAAACCTATACTCGACATTCACATGATTATGTTTCAAATTTTCGGCACCAATTTTATATCACGTGATCTATAATCAACCAATAAAAATGAGAATTTTTGTGTAATAAACTGGTTTTTTATTCATATGCACATATACGCGTCTAATTCAAAAAAATTAAAAAAAAATTAAAAGTTCTTAACAAAGGTAATGAAATAAAACTAAAATTATCAATCTATTAATCTATTAATCTTTCAATGTTCTCAGGCAATAGACAATGTGATTTGTATTTATTAACAGCCCACTCAGCAACTCTACCCTCCAGTCCTTTATCATATGCATCCATATACCTCCATGACTTGCGTGCAAACTTACGAATAGAAGTTAGAGGAACACTAACAAGAACTTCCAGAACTTTTTTTATTAAATCTGCGAAACTATAGCTGCAAAGCTGTCTGGTCTCTCTTTTTACGAAACCCCAGTATCGTTCTATAAAGTTGCACTCACAATGGAATTTCGGGTAACGTTCAAAAATGTGTCCCTCTTTAATTATTGCTTCTTCTAATATTGACCGTTGTTCTTGAAAATCAGGTTGCAATGACATTATTCTTCGTGCACAGCAGTCTAATCTCTCTAGATTAACATCATCACATTTTCTAGAATATTGCTCGTATATTAGACGGACTCCGTTTGTTGGCCAAAGATTACGTTTTTTGAGTACTTGCTTAAGACCCTTTGGTTGCCCCTTCAGTTGATGATTATTTGGAAATATCATTGACTGTATGCATCTCTCACCATATTCATTAAAAAACCAACCATCACGCATTTTAGGCTGTGCTCCTCTAGGACCCAAATTCATTTTTGTTGCAATAAGTGCATTAGCCGCTATAGTATTATAGTTTGTTGATTGATCAAAGCAAAAAATACCAATACACTCGGGATGTAATATTTCAAATATTGGCATTGCTTGATGTACAAACTAAATAATAAAAATATATTTTAATGATTCTTTAAATTATACATTTTAATCTAGATATATGAATAAGAAAAAAACAAACCTGGTCTAATATATGTTCTGACTTCCAATACCCATCTGTTTGTATAGATCGAAGAATAAAGGCTTCTTTATTTCTGATATGTGGATTTGTTTGTAATTGTTCATCAGATAATTGTAACAATCCATGACATGTACAAAGAAATGCTGAAACTATAATAGAACGTCCAATGTGTTTTGAGCGTAAAATATCCTCATCCTTGTTTATCCAAATTTTTCGCTATCCATCATTTACATAAAAGTGACATTCATCATGTGTCACTTGTACTAATTCCTTTTTTTCTGGCTTAAGTTTAGGTTCCAAAACGATATCCAACATTTCACCATCAAAGTCTTTCATATATTTCTTATATTCAAACATTCTGTTCAACCATTCTTTCCTATATGCTATCACATCTGGTCTCTCGTGTTCATCATAATAAACTCCTTTTTTTTTCATCATACTTGAATCCCCACTTATGCATATAATTTTGACAGGTTTTCTCAGAAATTGTATCTTTTTTGATATGTCCTGTCAATTTTGGAAACACTGTTTCTTCGATATAGGTCTTTAGACATTTAGGAGAACGTGACTCTGGTGCTTGCTGTCGTAACCATATAAAATATTCTTCTTTAAAATCCTCATCATCTACCAAGCTTTTTAGCTTTATATGCTTTCCTTGACGATAAATAAGAAGTTTTCCTGTCCGTAAATAATGAGTTCCCCATTTTCGAATACACCTTGCCATATAGTTCCTTTTATTCCATATGATTTGTGCAATATTACTGCTAGCATTCATTTTACCTTACCTTCTAATAAAAGCTGAATGAATCTGCGGATACTTAGGCATCGTAGATAATCATAGGTAAGAATTTTTTCATTACTTTTTGCAGACTTTGATAAAATACATTGCTGATCTATTTCTTTCAAACGTATATGTAAATTATCAATGGAAAATGGAGAAATTTCTAGAAATAAAGATAGCGATAGTGGAAATGAAGATAATGGTGAGAAAGATGATTGCAATGGTTGTGATGAATGCAAATTTTCAGAACTTTTAAAAAATGTGTCAAGAGTTCTCATTTCTTTTGCATCATCATTCAATTTTTCTTTTTCTTTTTTTTTTCTCCATGTTGTAGTTCTTGAATTTCTAGTATATGCCGCTCTAATGCTACAAGCAGTATCCTCATACCAATGAAGAACTTTGGAGGTAAGCTTCTTTTCTACTTTATCAAACTCTTTTAATTCTTCTTCTATCCAATCGATAGTTTCATCCTCTGGCTATTCTTTAATAATTGCATTTTCTAACCATTTTTCATTTTCAACAGTCTCTATCTCTTCTGTGATAGTTTCAGCTTGATTTTGAGATACATAACGTCTTCTTTTTCTAGGTATCTGACTGATTTGCAGTTGGCGTTTCGTTTTACATGGCATCAGGAAGAATTTTCCCATTAACATATAAAGATTTTGTTATAATCAAAAGGGTTTTCTCATGGTCAGATGAATGTAATAATTCGAGTTAGCATTAAATCATAATTTTGGCCCAAATTATAAAAAATTTTGACCAATAACATTTCTTTCATGTGATTTGATTTGTTTCAAATTTGGGCTAATCATATAAAAATCAATCGAATTTAAATGCTTATAACTTTTTATGTAGATCTTTTTTTGAAAAATGAACCAGTAATTAGATAGCATACATTTTAAAGAATAAAGTTACCAATTTATTTTCTTTAGAATTTATTTTTTAAAATTTTTGAAAAATTTTTAAATATTACAATTTTATTGTTGAGTATAGTTTACTTGCACCATAAAAAACAAAAATACTCTAATCAAAATTTT
Organism: Funneliformis caledonium; assembly: GCA_910591825.1. NCBI lineage: Eukaryota > Fungi > Glomeromycota > Glomeromycetes > Glomerales > Glomeraceae > Funneliformis > Funneliformis caledonium. The sequence goes on from CAJVPQ010000142.1 coordinate 31,530, forward strand.
ATTTTTTTCATCATAAGATCAATCCTATCACATATCTTATTTTACTGTATTACAGATTTGTAATTACCTATTAAAATTTATTTCATACAAATAAATATAATTCTAATCACTTAGTGATAAATCAAAAGGAGTCTAATCAACCTATATGATAAATTTTGACTCATCTGGTCAAATAATATTATTCTAATTTTCTGCTATTCATAATCAATTTTTTTGCAAATTTTATATAAGCATTTTTCAAAGATAAGATTATTACACTTAATTCTTGAATTTAATCCATTTTATTATAAAGTTTACTTTATTGTATTTTCATTAACTTCAATTTGTTTTTCAACTTTTAACTTTTTTGAATTGTAACTGTATTTGTACATTTTTCTAATGCAAATATTTCATTCATTTTAACTTATTAGATGTTTTAGATATTCAGTTTTTTAGGTTAACTTTTAAAGGTATTATTAGTATTTTTTCTTTTTTAATTCTTATAATAGTTGATTAAAAAATATTTATTTTAGATGCAAATATAATAAAAGATATCTTTATTCTAATAAAATACAAATTCTTAACCTTTTTTCAATAATTTTTAAAGAAAAAAAGAATGCCTAAAGGTATTCTGATAATATACATTATATAATTATTTTGAATAAAAATAATTATATTCAATATAAAAATGTTTATTTTAATAAATCAATTATAATAAATATATTATCTAATTTAAATATTTTTATATTTTATGAAAAATTGTTATTTATTTAAAAAAGATTATATAGATTGATAAAATAGATATAATAAATCTCTTAAATAAGTTTATAATACTGTGTTTTTTTAATCACAAGAAATTGCAATTTTAGGATTATATTTAAATAATGTAATAGTTTTGCCTGACAAGAAAATGATTATTTATTAATTCTTATTTATGTGAATTCTAAAACTTTACTAAAAAAAATCTAATTTTATAATCTTTAAAAATTATAAATAAATATATTAACTAAAAATGGTCATTGTAATTAAAAAAAATGATGCAATTGAGTTACAACTTGTGACGCAATTAAATTTTCTTATAGCACAATTAAGTTGCAATTTAATTAAAATTTGAAAATAATTATGTGTCTATCTTTAATATTAACTTTATATAATATATAAATATTATTTTATTTTATTTAATAAACTTGATAAAACAGAAATACTAATTATTAAATTATCATATTAAATAATATTATATTTTATTTATAAGATTAAATTAGTATTTTCTTAAATAAAAAATAATTAATTTTATAAAATTTTATTGTAACATATATAAGTTATTATAAAAAATAATAAAATTTTAATTATTTAAATTAAATAATACTTAAGTTAATAATATAAAATAATCATAATTATATATAAATGGTTATTTTATAAATAAATAAAAGTTTTTAATATCTTATCAGAAATTTTTAAATATAAATTAGCATAAGCTTATATATAAGATTATATAAATTATACTTTATAAAATTGCATAATTTTAATTAAATATAAGTTTTATATAAGTTTAAATAATTTATAATTAAATTATATTAATTTTTATATAAAATATTAATCATATTTTTGTTACTGATTTGTTCAGTTATTTAAACTAAAAATATTACAATAAGTAATTCTATTCATTAAAATTTATGACCTTAAAAAATTTTTTAAGTTTTACAAGTATCTATTATACTTAAATTAACTCTATGATTTATACATCTTAGAAATTAAAATTTATTAAATTAAACTCAATATTAAACTTAAAATCAAGATAATATAGAATATCACAATCAATTCTATATGAAAAATAATATTAAAGTGAAAGTAATTTTTATAAATTTTAACTGATTTTTTTATTTATTACTTATAAAATGTTTTAATTTTTAGACTCTTTAAACTTAATTTACAATTTTAGTAAAAGTAATATATTTATACAAAACTATTTTATTATAATTAATTATTTATTATACTATAAATTAAAGCTTTAAACAGATTAGGTCAAGTAATTTATTTAACCTAATTTGTTATATTTTTTTAAATTAAATTAAAAGCTATCTAATATAAATAAATGTTTAATATAACCTGATCTGCAGATCAAATTTTTTAGGTCAGTCAGATACTTGATCTTATTTTTTTTTAGATTAGATACCTAACTCAATTTGACTTAAAAGTCAAATAAAAAAATATCACAAAAGTTTTATTTTTTTTATTTTTTTAATAAATTAATTAATTTTATAATTATTATTTAACTTGATATTATTATACTAAATAAAATCTTATTTATTAAAAAATAAAATTTAAAATTTTCTAATTTTTTAATTAATAAAACTTATTGAAAATTAGTCTTTTGAAGATATTTTTTTCAATTTTTAAGGCACATACATGCTCTGATTGATTCTATTCCTAAACTAAAATATCTTTTATTATTAAATTAATTCTATTAAAAAAAAATCCTTTCAATATGTATATTAGTTCCTAAAATTAAAAGTTATATATTTTAAGTTAATATAAAATTAAAAGTTATAATATACTTTTAAAATATTAAAATATTAATAAAAAGATCATATTTATCTAAAATTACTAAAAAATCTCAAGCTATAGCTATAAGATATAAATAAACAATTTTATGTATTTGTAATATATTTAGTTATTTATATTAGTTAAATTATATAATATAAAAAAATTTACTATAAATTTATTTACCTTCTACCATTATAATAAATCAATTTTAAACTTAATTATAGGTTTTTGAAGATATTTATTCAATTCATCTTTATCAGAAAAATTATTATCTATTTTAAACATATTAAAAAATTGCTCTAATCTTAATTTTGAACTAAGTTATTAGTAAAAGAATTATTTTAATAATATTCCTTATATATATCTCTAATTATTTTTATTGTATTATCAATATATTTTTATTTTTATAATTGTTATCAATAGTATTTTAATTTCATTTATGAATAAAGTACTTAAAATAATAAATGTGAAATAATACATTAGTATTAATAATATAAATAAATTTAAATAAAAAATAAAATATTTAATACTTGTTACAATTAGGTAGATATATGATTTATCTATTTTTATATAATAAATTTTAAGCTTCTTATATTATTTTGCTATAGCAATTCATATTTCAGAAATTAAATAATATTCTTTGCTTTTATTATTAAGAAATTTTTTTAAATGATCTATTAAAATATTATATATATGAATTGAAGAAGAAAGTGTAATATATTTTGATTTTGATATTTTTTTTAATTACTTTATAAAAATTCTAAATTATAAAATTATTTAAAATTGGATTTGAAATTGTAATAAGATTTAATAAAAAAAACTTATCTCAAATACATGATATAATTCTTTTATTTGATTCTATCTCTTTAATAAAATTAAAAAATCTGTTAATTCCTATTCAATCCTTATTATTTTATTAAGAGACTATATAATTATAAATATTCTTTATAAGTATTATCTTTAAATAACTTATTAAAGAAATAAAAACTTTCCTAACAAAAGAGAGGACTCAGATCAATCACATGATTTTGAGATTTTTTGATCATCATATTCTTATAGGTTTAACCTTTTGAGAAATATATTTTTTATTCATAATATATTAGTAAAAAAGACGTAATTTTTAATTTTTTATTTTTTATCACTCATATAGACAAATTTATTGTATATTTTAATAAGTTTTATAGGGTTAAATGATTATGTATTTTATAATATAAATAAAAATAAAAAAGATAAAAGAAAGCTAATACCTTCAAGAAAATGTCTGTAAAATTTCATCCTAGGTTATAAAAACTATTTTTAAGAAATAAGAAATATTAAATTTTCTGATAAAATCAATCACATGATTTAAATTGCGATTTTCTTAAAATCATATGATTGGCTGAACCTTTCTTTTACTAAGAAGGTCTTCAAATATTAAGAAACTAATAAAATGCTAGTTAGTTTATAAGATCTTATTACTAAATCTATTTTTATAGAAATTTTTGTTTTTATCTGATTTCTTTAAATTGGATTTAAAAGAATTATAAATTTATATAATAAGATTTTTAAGTATCATCTTTATCCTTTATCATCTATATATCTTAATTAGATTTGAATTTATTTTTCTATATTTTTATAATTAAACTATAATATTAAGAAAAGTTATTTTTTTACATAATTTTCATTTTTATTATATATTTAATTTAAATTATTATTATAAAATTTTTTACAATATATGTTTTAAAATCTGAGACTTATATGAAAAGAGATCCAGATTATTTACCATTAGACTATTGTATTCAGTATTTATGTATCTTAATCATTCAAAATCTACAAAATTATTTATAATAATTCATTGATTGATCAATTATTTTGCAAGTTTACTTTCTCATTTTGTTAAATTATTAATATAATCTATAAAAATTTATGTTGAATATTGCCAACACATATATTAAATATCCTTTCATTGTATTTATTATATTTTAAAGAGAATTTTTTATTTGTTCTCAGTTGGGTATAAGTATATATGTAGCATCGTTCATTAAGGAAGTTAATTAACTTAAAGCTTTTAGATTTGTAAAAATCAAGGATCATTTCAATTGATGTATATTTTAAAGAAACTGCCACTTCAGACGACAGAATAATCACTTTTCTTTAAAAAAAAAATAATTAATTAATTAAATAATAAGTAAACAATATGTATAAAAGGTCAAAAAATAAGAACTCTGTAAATCAATGATGGCAAGTGACCCAAATGACTCAAATGACTGGTCATGTATCATTTGGTCATTTAAAAATTATATCATGTGATCTCAAAAATTCTGGCCAAATAATTAATATAATTTAATGTTTCGAACGTTTTCGTAAATATTTCACGTGATATAATTTGTAAATCTGGCCAGTATTTAAAATTTGGTCTGTATTACTTTTATATGACCAAATGACAATGGCCTCAAATGACCAGGTCATTCAAAGGTCATTCAGAGGTCCCCCAGAGACGAGAACTCCCTCAGCCATAATGTATTACAACATACTAGTAGCGGATTACATCGATGCATGTTATTAGCGTACTTGATCCTCAGCTTCTATTTCGTTATGTCCTCATTTTATTGAAGAGTAAAATTCCAAATCTTGTTAATACAATGCTTGAAAATAGGATCGTTGATTTTCATAATGTTAGATTATTTTCATTGGTTGATAATTCAGACAAAGTCGCTAATGTTCATGCTACCAAAAAAAACTCATCTTCCTTAAACACACTAATAGAATCAATCTCTTGAAACTAAACTTCAAAAGGGAATAGAACCTTTATGATTTTGTTTATATTGTAACAAATTCGTGCTCTCACAATATGATGTATAAAAATAAACTATATATTTTTATACTACAGAATTAATAAAAATGTTATCATTTTTGAAATCGCAATATTAATGATTGTACTTTCATCTATATTTTTCAAAAAAAAAAAAAAAAAAAATATTAAGAATGCTTGATTGCTTTTTTAATAAATCAACACAATTCGTTTTTATGAATAATATTAGTAAGTTAATTAAGGTTTTTTTTTGGTAGTTTTTCAAAAGTAAACTTAGCTTAAAAATGAAAAATTGTTAATTCATATATTGTTAAGCTTATAAACGTAACAATAAACAAAGTTACCTTTTTTGTGGTTTTTTAAACGTGGTTCTTTCCATTTTTTTTTTTTTAAAAAAAAAAAGAATAACGACGAGAAGAGAAATATAATGAAATTTCTCATCATCAAAATTCACGATAAATAATTTTTGGCTAAAATCTAACTGATCATTATGAATTGGACAATAATTAATCGTTGCAAAACACAATAACTTACAAGTATCAAACGAAATATTTCTGGCCAGTTTTTCATAATAACTTTTTCTACGTGGTTATTATATGTTGATTTAACAAGAATTTAAGTCAATAAATTATTAAAATACTCTGCTTGAAATGAAATATAAGGACTATCATTCTTTAAAGAATTATCAATTTCTTCTGAAATAAATATCGTATTTAAATAGGGCCCTGATTGTGATGATTGGAACTGCGTCGTGATAATTGATATGATATCTACTAAGTTTACTAGTATTAAAATGGCCAAAGTGTACATGGTTACACTTATGTTACTTAGGAGAATTATT
>CAJVPQ010000143.1:0-37681 GCA_910591825.1 Funneliformis caledonium
AACTAAATGGACATCTTGATCTACGTGATTATCAAGGGCAATAAAATTGACATCTAATGATTTACATAATTGATCGACAACAATAAAATGAACAAATTGATCTTTATAGAAGATCTACACGGCAATAAAATGGACTTAATAAACTACCAATTAAATCTATCTAAAATTTTACCTGTCACAACGTTATTGAACAATTTATAGGCCTTGTTGATTTTTTTGCAAAAATATTTATTGGAAAGAAAGATTTTTGCAGTGCAGTAAATATAGAAAATAGTTGCATTCTATATTTTTTCAAAAGTGATAGTATTTTTATTGATATTTTTATTGTTTAACATATTTTCAGAAGCGTTAAAAGTCTAGTCTTTGTCTATATTATTGTTGGTTAATGCTTTACTATCCTTTGGTATTTTAATTGATGATTTACTAATAACGAGAGGTGAAATTAATATTTCTTTATTATTATTATTATTTGAAAATATTATAAGTGTATCATATTCAACTATTTCAGAGAGAATAGATTTAATTTGTTGGTCTATATCCATATTACCAGCTGAAAAAATTGTTGTAATTGTTAAAATTTTCAAAGAATCAGCTGTAACTTCATTAGTAGGTTTAGACAAAATAGTCATGGGTTTTTCTTTGATGATTGTTCTTTATTGTTATTTGAAGAGCTAAAACAACTTTACAAGTTGCAGTTATTATTTTGTGAAAAATTTTGGTTTTTTTTTTTCTCATTTTTTGTAGTTTGGAGAAGAAGGAAAAAGAGTTTTTCGATAAGTAAAAATGTTCATGTAATCATATTATAGGATCAATATTGCATAATTATATATTGTCTTTCGCTTCACTCTAGATAATTAAATAGATAACTTTATTAATTAATTAATTAAAGAAATTAATTTTAATATTATAAAAATTTGTTAAATTTATAATGAAAATATTAGTTTAAATTTAATATTAATGAATAAAAACATTTTAATTATTAACCAGTAAAGATCTTTATATCTTTAGTTTATATTTTATATTTATAACTAAAATTTTACTATTAGAAATTAAAATACAATTTATTGTTAAGATAATTATATGTTATTAGAAAATTTTCTGTTAATTTGTTCATTTAGTTATTCAGCTTCATAAAACATGAATAGTAATATTACATTCTTGCCATCCTTTTTTGTAAATCTGAAAAGGAAAATGTAATGCTTATAGTTTTGACATTATTAATAAAAATTTCAAAAAATATCACGTGACTACAATTCGTGATATGTGTAACATTTGTAAATTTTATGTACCCGGCCTTTCTTTTATTGCTCGATATAATGGAACCCGTATCATTAAAAAATCAAATTTTCTCATAGAATTTCGATGCGATGATAAGTTGTGCCTCATTTGGCGCATTTATCTTGGAATGTGTAAATCATTTTCACATGGGAAAAGAAATATTTCTTATCAGAATCACATTTAATTGTAAAAAGGATAGATGAAATTACCGTAAATAGAAACAAAAACAAATATTAAATTATTTTTGAATGATAATTTTTGAATATTAATTTTTTTATTATTCGAGTTGATCGTTGGTTGGGTTCCTTTTTTTTTTCGACGAATTTTAGTTTCATAAATTTTGGCGAGCTTTCCAACCACTAGTCATGTGGATTGTCATGATTGAGGCTTTTTTTTTTTTTTTAAAGAACGCCCAATTTTTTATTTCCTAATTCTCTAACAAAAACATAAGATTTTTTCACATGCTCAAATAAAACCAAAGAAAGAATAATTGATGATACTTTCTCAATCTATCCATATTAAGAAATCCCAACCTTTTATCTCGCATCTTTTCCCCAAAGTTTTTTCAAGAAATCATGGGTAAATGTCTCGTAAAATAATTACGGGTAAAACTGGAATTTTGATTCTCAAAAGATTCAATTATAAAAGGTCACTCAAAATGCTCTCGAGTTTGGACAATTCTTTTCAACTACAACACAATTGTTACCAAAGTCAAATATCTTGGTGTAGGGTAATTAATTATATATTAGATTTATTGTTTCATTGTGTGTCAAAATAATTATAAATGCTTATTTTATTAAAACTTGAACTTATTTTTTCTCTACCTACAAAATACTCATTCTGAATAGTTATGTACGATTTAAAAAGAGTCCTCTGAAATAAATGTTTGTGATTAGGTCACAACATCAAAGTTCAAAGGTAATTTAATGCATTGATTTTTCCCTTTAATAATTTGATCGTTTAAATAACGTTTATTTATTAAATTAATGATATTATCAATTCCTCATTTTATTCAAAACTTAATTAGTTGATCATAGTTCTTTGAACGAATGAATAAACGAAAATGACCATTTTATTTCGTTTTTGTATAAGAAAATTTTTTTTCAATAAATAATCTACACCACCACAAGTTTTCTTAAATCTGTCCGTTATTTTTTTTTTTGAATGATAAATTTCATAAATTGTAAATTGCATAACCCAATTGAAGTGTCGAGACCTTTCCAAATATCGAAGCTTGCTTTACCAAATTTGATAAAACAATTGAAAACTTTAAATGCTGCGCAAGGATTCTATTTTTTTTTTTTTATTTATTTATTTAAAACCTACAACATACATATATGCTGTTTGGACGAGAGTGTTATTTTTTCGCCCGAGGAAAAAAGTTTTTTTTGTTTGTTCCAATCCCGCATTAAACTTTGAGATTTATTTGATTGTAATACGAAAAAACATAAAAATACATTCTAAAAATTATTAATGAAAATACTACGCAATGTAAAAAAGATTGAAATTATTTTTATTTTTCTTAAATAAATTTTTCATCCATAAATAATTTAGAAAAATTTGACATTTTGTGCTGATCAGGTGATATATATATATACGAGTATAAAAATTAATGTTGCCATACGCATATAAGAAAGCAGGATTAGTACTTGTATCGTGGTGACTATCGTCATAAAAAAAAAAAAAACCAGTATTATCTAGAATGATTAACAAATTAGTTATCATTGTTCCAGATATTCTGTCGTCATTATTCCTCATTTTTTAAATTTTTCATCAACTTTCTTCCTTTTTTATGATCCTCAACGGTTCTACCAACACGAGATTGAGGACCATATTGTTTTTGAAAGATAAAATTCCAGTGTACCATAAACCAAGAAGTATGATAAGCCAAATTATCATAAAATTCTGGAGCGATTTTACGAATTTGAGGTAATTTTGACCATGGTACCTAAAAAATAATATAAAACAAGGTTATATAAAAATCGCCAATTACTTTATTTTTTTTTTTTTTAGAGAGATTCTTACCTTTTGAAAATCATGATGTTCGTTATGATAACCGATATTCATAAAGAACAGGTTTAAAATTCCATAATACGAATAAGTCTCTTGACCATCATCAAAAGTATAATGTTCTTGAATAAAATGAGCGGCGGCAGGATGTAAACTGTAACCCAACCATAAACATAATAATAGATATGATAAACCTCTAAGACCACAAAAATTGTAAACCAGATAATTAACTGTAATGTTAAAAATCCAATTCACAATTTCCCAATTACTAGGTTCCTTCCCCATTACCGCACCTCTAATAACGTACAACACGGGAAAAATCATTACCCAAATGAATTTTAAAAAGGAATTTCCACGAATCAATTTTGATTCCCACTCCAAGGGTAGATCAGGGTCAAGTCCTAACACACCTTGAAAAGTATGATGTTCCAAATGATAACGACGAAATGACATTGCGATTGGAAAAGGAAGCGCAGCATTTGCCACAAGTGCTATGATACGGTTTTGAAAAAGTGTTGGAGCAGCTAGACAATGCGTCGCTTCATGAATGATCACACCATAAAGTTGTGTAAAAGAAGCACCAACAAAGAAACAATACATTAACATGAATAAATTCCAGTCCGTCAAAATTCTACCGAAAACATAGGCCGCAATAAATTGTACTGCCGATGACAATACAACTATTATAATGGTTGATTTATCATATCCATATAAATTTTCGATTTCTGGATATTTTTTTAAAATTGAAATCTTTCTTTTCAAATGTGGTTCATCCAAATCATCTATCGCTATGTCTTCATCAACGTATGGAATTGACTTTTTCCAATCTCCGAGATATAAAGGATTTCGATGATCTGGATTATCATCTTCTTTGCTAGGTAAAGGAATATTTTCTGAAACTGATGTAAATGGAGACATATTTCAGAATTTGACTATAGATAAAAATTTTTTTTTTTTTTTTTTAAAAAAAAGTAAAAAAACTTTATAGCCTAAATAGGTAAAAAAAAAAAAAAAAAAAGACGAAAAAAAAAGAAAATTTTATTCTATTTATGTGATCTGGAACAAAATTAATGTCGTACGATATTTTTCAATTATGTTACACGATTACAAGAATTATAAGAATTATCATTCGATAATCTATTGATACAAATATTTTTAATGTTACATTGAACGTACTTATTAATTAGAATAAACTTAACCTAGACCGGGGCGGGGGTTCATTCAGATCATTATCCAAATTCGATTGTTCATCACAAATTTATTTGTTTATCATTTTTGATTCACTTCCCCTTATCAAAAAATACAGTTCGAGGTAAATATTCGAATATTTGTTTGCAAATAATAAAAATTCAAATATTTAAAATTATATAATTATTACAGTTCGAGGTAGAAAATAGAATATTCGAATATTTTTTTGCAAATAAATAAAATTCAAATATTCAAAATTATAAAATAGTATTATAATCAAAATTCATCAAATGAGAGGTTTACTATTAAAATCGTGTTACGACATAATATCATATGATCCGTAACATGAATCATTTCGGATATTCGTTAATATTTCAAATACTACTTGAACTTCAAACGAAAACCCTTGTTCGAAGTTTCAAGTGTAGAATATTGTGAATATTTTATAAATAACTACAACAAACGCGTTTTTTGTACTGTAAGCAGCGAAATTGCCGTTCATAAGGCGTGGAAACATAATTCATTTTTAAGTGTGCAAAAAAATACATTGATATTTTTTAATATTTAATAGTTGTAAAAGATTTTCCAATGATAAAAATTAGACGAATATATGAATCATGGATTGTATGATTTACTATGCCCCATTTTGAAACCAATCATATTTCATCCTAAACCCAGGGTCCAGGTTATAATTACCCGTCAATGGATCTGGGTTAAGGTTCTTGGCCCATCTTGGCTTAGATTAAAAACACATGTATGATCTTGCATAGATTATTCTGTGCCACGTTCAAAGCCACAAAAAACAAAAAAAAAAAAGTTAGCAACTTTTGATATTAAAATGTAAATTTATTTTCAAGATGAAAATTAAAAGTTTCAAATAAAAAAGATTTTATCTTGAAAAATCGTCGGTAACGATTCTACAAACATTTAATCACATTTTATTCAATAAACTCATCATTTTTTTATCCTTCAACAATTCTCGCAACATTTAACCATACTCGTTTAACCCATACATTTCATCATCATTTATTTTCTATGATACCGATTGAAATACTTCCACACATATGTAAATATTTGGCACCGAAAGATTTAGCCACATTGGCATTAGTATGTAAAGAGTTTAGTGAAATATTATATTTAAAGAATAAGAATTCTTCAATTTGGCCAATATGTCAAGTCATTTGGAGAGAAAGTAGGTTAAACGTCTTACCAGAATACAAGAAACCTCCTTTACGTATGAGCGAAAGAAAATTTACTATCATGATGTGTGGAACTAAATGGAAATGGGATACATTTTTAGAAATTCTTCAACATTTGTGATCTTTACGAGATTCTTTTTTTTTTAAAAAACGATCAACAATAAAAAAATTTTTCCATTTGGGTGACGTTTAGTTTTGCTACCCAACAGAATTTCAAGATTTTTTTTTAAATAAATACATAAAAAAAACTTATTTTTTTTTTTCGCGCGCAAAAAACATTTCACTTTTTTACCAATTGAAAAACTTCATAATCATCCGCAAAAAAATTAAATGACTCGGTTATGACCTCTTTATAGGTTGTTCGTTTTGAACTTCCAAAATTTCCTGTCATCCACAAATCACCATTTCCAAAGCAAGGGCCATTTGACGTGTAACAATAAATAGCATTGCTTGGAAATTGAACTTTACTTAATTTATAATCACTTAAACCTCCCTTCATATTAAAAGAAAAAATGAAGCTACTCGACGTGGTTTGATAATCGGATAAAGAACGGTGAGTCCAAGGATCATCCAGATAAGATCGTTGCCAAGTACAAGGATTAAAACCTCCAAGAATTTCTTGACTTCCTTTCAACTTGATTAAAACCACGGTACCAATTCTATAATCACAACGAGAATGAAATGTGGAAGAATCGAAACCATCCCTACTTGCTCTTAATAATAAATAAAAATCGTAAGGAATCTTCCTACAATTATAATGATCCTTATTATCAACCCAACTACTTATCAATGCCGCGTGAGTTGATTTAATTATGGTCGAATCGATGATGGTTACCCTTGCCGTAAGAATTCCTTGAGAAAATGTTGGTTTTGATCCAGGTTTCATGAAATACCTTATGATATCTTCATTTAATTCTTTTGGTAAGATCTTCTTGAACGGATTTCTTACTTTGTCATATAACTCCTCCGAAGATATTTGAAAATATCTCACTAAAGGAATGGAATTATGTAATACTTTCTCCAAAGCCTTGAAATCTTGCCTTGTCCAATTAGGTAAATTATCTTCAACGAGGTAATTTGTTTTAGATATTCCCCATTTAATAAGATAAGTCCAGATATCAATTTCATCCATTTCCAAGTCATCCCTTTTCAATAGTTGTATCATGATGTTTTCATCCAGAGCCAAATATTTATCATGACTTCCAAATATTAATTGAGGATTTCCGCATATTGTTCCTAATAAATATTCAATTAACATCGTAAAAGTTTGATGTTTTGAAAGTACTTCGAGAATTGTCAAGAGATTTTGTAGTAACCAATCGGATTCTTGCTCAATCAAGTAAGTTTGTACGTATTTACATAAATTAAAAAGTTCCAATTCATCTGATGCTACTAATAAGGCAATAGCCTTGGAACTTTCTTTGTCCTTAAGTGTTATCTTTCCGCAATATATGAATCTTTTTTTTTTTTAAAAAAAAAAAGAATTCAATTATGTAACGTTCTTTTATTGAATAAAAAAAAGAAATTTTATAATGTTACCTCAATATGATATCAAATATTTCAGAAGAAATATTTGGCTTCTTAAAAATATACATATCACCATCTTTTTTTGCCCAATTATTTGACAAAGCGGTACGAAAATATGAAGATCTGCTTCTCAATACCAAGGTATGAGCTTTGAATTCTCTCAAATTTGGTTCCTCCCCAACTTGTATTATCACATTAGATTCTTCTTTGTCATTTATTAAATTACCAAAATCACTCGATAATTCCTGCAAATACTCCATAATTTAAGTGAAAAATTGTTGAACTCCCTTTTTTTAATTTATATATGGCGTTTGGGTAACGTTACTAGTTGAAAAAATAGACGTACGTAGTACAATGATTTTCGTGTCGCAGTAATTTGGTCAATTTCTACGAAAATTTCAATTCTTAATAAAATTGAAATTGACGTTCCAAATTGAAGCCACGTGATTTTTCTAGTCATATTGTAGGGGGAAGCTATGAAATAAATTATGTTTCTCCCTTATAAAATTATTATCCTGCTCTCATTAGCGATTACCGTTTATTATATCTCTTTCTTGTCATAATTCTTTAATTCTTTGATGTCTTTATCATTCAAAATCACCTTTGAGAGTGGGTAGTTAGTGGACTAATTTTCTTCTACCTGTTTCCAAGTAATTATTTTTAATTAGTTATTCAAAAATTGTAAATTTTAATAATTTTGAACTAATTATATAAATCTCTATCAACCAACAACGTTCTTGTCGACTTTCCATCATATCAATATTTTCGATTTTTAAATTTACTTCTACCCAAATCCTAGAAAATTAATTAATTGTGCTATTTATCATCAAAACACAGCATAACGATAATTATTTAAACCGGTTAAAACTAAATTTGGTCAGAGCTATGTAATCATAAAAATCTTAATTTCGGCTGGAGTAAACGTTTCTTTGCTTCCTTAGTGATTTTTGACTTTATCTTCGGTTGGTCAAAAATGGAACGATTAAGGTTGCGGGGCAAAACCTTAATCCCAATTGTCAAAAGTCGAAACTTTTCAAATAATTTTCAGTTTCGACAATTTCGAGTTTCGATGATTTTGGATTCACTATTTCAAGTTAATTGTAAAATTTAACGGTTGGACTTGGAGATCTTTTTTGAACCTAGACAAAGGTTCGGGAAATTATGAATAAATTTAAGAAAATTCTACCTAGGACTACCCCAAAAGGGAATTTATTTTATGGGTTATACCACCCGTCGAAACTTTCGCGGTTTTGTTTTTAAAAAAAAAAATTTGGCAAAGCGTCAAAGCTATTTTCGATCTTGTCACCTGTAGAAATCTCAGGGTTTTTGCCAAACTACCTTAAGGACGGGACGATAAATAAAATTCGCTATCGGATTTATGAATATTGGATATCTGCTACCAGAAATCTGATTATAACGTACTTGGAATAAATACGCAAATCTTTACGACCATACTAATTTTATGATTGTAGGTGTTGCATCGAAATTAATTATTTTTGGCATATTGATTATTTTGTTTAAAGTTCAATTTTCCAATAAAACCTTCAATTATTGAAAACACAATCAAGCCATTTTATCATAATTATAATGGTTCTTATAAGAATTATATATATTCAGTCAAAGTTTACTTGATTTAGGTCCAAAAACCTTCGGCAAAATTCTATTATTATAAAAAGTTGTAAAGAATTATATAATATTCTGAAATAACTAATCAACACGCAATAAAATTACGAGTTTACTATATTGTAAATTAATAACATGTTAATGTTATTCATTATAAATAATTTATATTTAAAAAGAGAGTAACTTTATAAGAAAGTTTGTTTTATTTATCTATATATTTAATTTTATTTTTATTTTTTAAAATAAAATATCTATATAAAATACAACTTATAAATTATGATTAACATAAATTTTTTTATAAAATTAAATTAAAATTTTTTTTTTTTATTATTTTATAAAAATAATTAGAAGAAAATTTAGAGTAAATAAATTTATTTATAAATTCGTATTATCAAAGTAAAAAAGATTATATTATATGGGACCTTTGACAATAGAAAAGGAGGAAACGGCTGAAAAAAATAAAAAAAGTGTTAGTTCTAAATTTGAACATAATTTGACCTAAAAAATAATAATATATTAAAAAAAAAAAAAAATCTTTTGCTAAAAAAGCACTTTTTCAATGGTGATTGTGGTTTATCTTTATTTTAAAATTTTTCTAAAATTAAAATATTATAATATTAGTTTTATAATAAACGCGTTTCTTAGTTTTTCTTAGAATCAAAGAAGTAAGAGGTAGATATAAATAAGTCTTTACTTTTTTGAAATAATTTTGATTTCTATTTTTATTATTTATAATGAACACGACACGTGATATGATTGATTCATTTTTTAACTCGTTCACGTAAAAATATTCGGAAACGGCCATCAAATGTTACGAAAGTCATGTAGTCATGTCACTTAAGAAATACATGTGAAGATTTTCATTTCAATTTTCCATGAAAGGACAAACCTAAATTTCGAATAAGTTGTTTTCTGAACATTGCTTTCGCCTAAATTAAATAATATTAGTTTAGAAAAAGTATTCCTCTTAAGACAACCTTACGACACGATAAACCACAAACTATTGATTATATAAAACGAAAAATAATTGGATGATTGGAAGCACTATCAGAAGCACTTTGGAAGGTTAATTTTTTAATAAAACCATTTGGATAGTAAGAAATTTTTATTACATCACTGCTTATATAAATTAAATTTATGTTGAATAAAAAAAAAAAAAAAAAAATCGAGTAAAATAAGTATGATATACAATAAATGAACTTAGATACATTAGATATGTCTCATCTTTTATTTTATATTCTTTATTCATATGATATACACCCTTTTTTAGGTTCATAATGATTTTGCCAAATGCGTATGTGAAAATTCGCGCTAAAAGAATACCTCCTCCATTGTCGCTCAACTTCATTAAGAAGATTATTCGTATTTTCCAAAAGCACAGAACTGACTCATTTTTCCGAACGGTCTGTTATGAAACTTATAAAGCGTTGTTTCGTAAGTTTATTTTTCGCATGATTTAACTGATATTATATTATCAAAAATCAAAAACTTTTAAATGGTTCTCAAGTGTTTTTCTTTTAACAGAAAATGGAACTTTGAATGATGCATCTTTTTTTGAAAGTTTTTTTCTCTGAATCTTTCGTTGGCTCTTCTCAATATTCACGCTATCCCGGCATGACTGCGCCACATTTACGATTAATTTGGAAATTTATATAAGAAAAAAAACGTGATGTAACAACAATAAAATAAAGTGAAGTATCTCAAACACATCCTTTTGGGCACTCGGAAGGGGTTTGTCTATTTATAACAAATTGTTATGTAACAACTCTTTGTCAAACACTTTTGTTTCGTCTTGAGTGTTGAGTAACAAATTTCGGAGTGTATGAAAGCCACTTCCGAAAAAGCACTTTTTTCGTAGGTAAATTCTTTTTTTTTTTGTTGTTTTAAAAAAAAAAAAAAATTTAATAAAACAAATTGGAAATGCAAGTAAACAATAAGCATTGTCATCATGTTTGAAAATATTTGGTTTCAATCCGGGAATGACAGGATTTGTACATATAATGAATGAATGTATAATTAAAACATCGAAATCTTTTTATATTAACGATTGGGCGATATGCAAAAGATCTAAATATGTCCAATTCAATGAAAAAGTCGCATAATGTAACTATAAATAGTTGTACGTAATACTTTTTTTTACCACAATTTTTTTTTTGACTATAATTTAATTACACACACATGAATAAATTTAGAAGTTTATTAATAAATCCAATCTCTTGTGTAATTCTCATAATAACAATAAAAAAACATTCCCTTGGGCGTAAAATTTCTCTTATAAATAGACGTATTCACTCGAAATTATTTTTTCCTTCCCCAATAATTAATCTAATTTTTTTATAAACGAAAAAAAAAAAAAGAAAAAGCAAATAATTACAAACATCAAGATGAAAGGTTTTATATCTTTGGCGTTCCTAGCATATACTCTCTTATTCCTCACTGTTGTTTCAGCAGATAATGAACCAACCTTTCTTAATAAACGAAGCTTTTGTGTAGTAAAGAGAAATGTTTTGGGTAAAAGAACACTCGATATAGATTGTCCTTGCGCTACCGCGGAGGCAATTTTCGATGAAAAAATCAAAGGTCATATAGTTTTCGCTCAAGACGAATGTGGCGATGTAAAGATCGCAGGTCTTTTCACAAAAGGTTTAAATAACAAGCCGTGCACTTTCAAGATCGTTGATGAATGCGGTGTCGTTCATGATCTCACATCAACTTTGAAAGTAATACCAACCAAAGATGGTGGAAGCAAACCTTTTAAGAAGAAGTACACCAACTTCAATCTCAACTGTGACTACGAGGGAATCTTTATCCCACGTACTTGCGATTATCCTGGGGAAAGTGGCCTTTTCGTTGTCATAAATGACGAATATAAAGCTCCAATTGTTGAAAAATAATTTTAATTTTTAATCTTTAATTTTTTTCCTATGAATGAACACTTCTTTATCGAAGAGAAAAAAAAAAAAAATAATAATTTTCCCTTTTTTTTTTTGTACAACAAAACAATTTTTTTTTTGTAATCATAAACCAAATTTTGTTATTACAACAAAAAGGGATTTCATAAAATTCATACCGAGCCGACGACTTTTGATGCATAATAATGTAAATGCAATCCCCCCTTTTTATGTTGCAAAAAAAATTCTCAGCCAAACATGTTTCAATTTCCAATTTTGTGAGAAGATAATCATAATTTCCCATTTACTGAATAAAATATTATTCTTCTGTGTTTGTGTTTTTATATATACATACATACTGTATATATATTTTTTAATTTCCCTTATACAATGATGATATTTTGGTTTTTTTTATTTATTTTTTCCTTTTCTCGTAAATAATAGAAATAGTCACGAATGGTAAAAATAATATTAAATAATTAAATAAAGTAAATAAAGTACATAAAATTGAAAAATCTTCAATAAATGCAAAATTTTGATTGGATAAAGTTAAAAATAACGTTTAGCTAAAAAATAGGTTTCATTTATTCACGTGAAATACATCAAAAAAAATGGATGGGCGTATTCTATCGGGGATTACAAGGATCCGCTCCGTTTGAAAATAAGAACTTCGTTGAAAGTATTCGAATATCGAAATCATTTCGCTCAATCCCAAAAAAAAGAGGAGAAAATTCGCAAACTCTCCCAAGTACTTGAAGGTATATGAGCAAAGGGGAAAGGATAGTTGTCGTTAATGACCGATTTCCTATATTTATTTACTTTAATTTTTAATTGAAATGATTTTCGATATTCGTGAATTGAATATCTGAATTCCAAAACTGGATCTACACTATGAGCTCCGAACTTGGTTGATTTTTCATTAACGTTAATAAAAAGGAATTAATCACAAAATATAAAATTTCGCAAACATAAGATGTGACAAAAAATCATCATCCTCTACCAATATCAAAAAAAAAAAAAAATTCCACACAATTTTAACTGATTCTATTATTTTATTTTATTTTATTTTATTTTATTTTTTTTTTTGGTCTTCTCAGCAAATTTCATAAAGCTTAATTGTAATGAAAAAAGAGGAACATCCCACGTTCCATTAACTGGTTTCTTCCAAACTAAAAATTTATATTCTTGACTAAACTGACATTTTTTTATGAAATTTCGAAAATCTTTCCTGAAATGGATTCTTTTTTCGGAAATTCACAAAAAAGCTTTTTATTAAAACAAAACGCGTTCATATTTCAAATGAAAATCCATTATTATTAAAATGAAAAAAAAAAGTATACGTTCCTCCAAAATAGATACTATAAAAAAAGTGCGAAAAAAAAAAAAATTATTTTTTTTTTATTTTTTCGGGTCTAAAGAAAAAAAATATATATTTTTCCCTTACAATTTATTTTTAAAACCCTAATACTATATTAATTTTGCCCGATTTCTATATTTTCGATATGAGGTTTACAATACGACATTGCATATATGTTTTGTTATTGGTTTGTACGATAGTTGATGTTCGTGGACAAGGTAAATTTTTTTTTTTTTTTTTTTTAATAAAAAATATTTCCTTTAACCCAAGACCCAATTTATAACTATTATACAGAATGCAGTCATTATTTTGAAGATGGTGGTGTATGTGTTGTAAGTATAATAATTTTATTAATGATTTTTTTATTTTCGATTTGATTATTTACGTTTTTTTATTTTAACTAATTTCCATAACATAAGAATTACATATCACGTATCGATTATGTGTCCCATGAAAATGGACAGGACGTCTCAAGCATTGAACTTTCCCTTAAAAATCTTAGTATAGCCCAAGGTTTATCAACGCTAGATAATGATACCATCCTTGACAGTTGTGTACAAGCTTTCACAAGTTTTGTATGCGCTACTGCATTTATAAAATGTAAAGTGACTGACTGTGAGTAAACTATGCTCTTTATGAAATAACTTAAAATCAATTCAAATTAATAATTCTCTTTAAATTGAATGAAGCCAATACCGTTTTGGACCTTCCTTGTCAGTCCACATGTACAAAAGTTTTGGATCCCTGTGTAAATAATATTGATAGCGCATCACCGGATACTCAAAATATTATTAAAACGTACATTCAATCATCAAAGTACTTCCCTCAAGATTGTAATGGTGATATTGGTACATCGCCACCATTAGATATCAAGTATCCAAAAGAAGAATGTAATAGTTCTCCACAGATTTCTTTTAGACCAAAATGTTTCAGTCCTCTTATTGAGGATCATGTTTGGGTTGAATCTAATAAAAGCAAAACTATAGTTACAAATCTTTGTCGAAATGGTTGCTGTCTTCCTTGTCCTCAATCCTACGCTTTATATCCAGAAGATAAGATGGAAAGTAGTTTCTTGATAACACAAATATTAAGAGCCATTTCAGCTGTTGGATCAGCGGTTA
The DNA here is from genome assembly GCA_910591825.1 of Funneliformis caledonium. Taxonomy (NCBI): domain Eukaryota; kingdom Fungi; phylum Glomeromycota; class Glomeromycetes; order Glomerales; family Glomeraceae; genus Funneliformis; species Funneliformis caledonium. Next base: position 14,195 of record CAJVPQ010000143.1, read on the forward strand.
TGTTAATTTCATATCTAGTTTTACCAGGAAAAAGAAATCATCCTAGTATATTGATCCTTTTTGCTTCTTTATCAATTTTCTTGTATTCTTCCAATGTGTTTTTTTCAATTGGAAACCCAAAAGCGGTTCAATGCGAAAATGAAGTGATTGCTAGCACTCAAGCAAATAAGCCGTTCTTATGTGGCTTTCAAGGAGCTTTACTTATTTTTGCTTCACATGCAACTACTTTGTGGGTTGGAGTTATAATTCTTAACCTTCACATCCATACCGTATGGAATTCAAATATATTGAGCAATAGATACTATTATATTTACGCTATATGCTGGGGAATTCCATTAATATTAACCGTAGTAGCACTAGCAAGACAATCAATTATTTATCAATTTGCTACGCTTTGTTTTATCAGAGTTGAAATGGCTAATAATATATTCTTTTATCCTATGGCCATTTTTGTTATTCCGAGTTTCTTTCTACATATAGCCACATTTGTTCATATATTTAAGGTATTTATTTATTTTATTTTATTTTTTGGTCTTTTGTAACTATCTCATTAATATTATAATTATAAATTATTACCTTTTTTTTTAGGTTTCACAACAAGACGAAGTCAAAAATTCGGATGAATTGATGACACATCGTCGTCATGTATTACAAGCAATTAGGATTCAATGGAGGGCACTTTTATTAGCCATTATATTATTAACTACAGTAATATTCTATTGGTTATTTTATTTCCTTGAATTAACTACCATATCTAATGGTGCAAAAAATGAAGATTTTTTAAAAGAATGGTTACCTTGTATTCAATCAGGCAAAGGACAAACCTTTTGTGCAAATAATATTGCGAGCAAATATATGCCTCGATTTGATTTAATGTTTGCAGCTGAAACGTTAACTAGTTTGACCGGCATTTACTTAATTGCTATATTTTTTAATAATGCTTTATGGCGAGAATGGAAGAATTGGTTCAGCGATAAATTCGTTTCAAGTCGTAAACTTGAAAATTCTAATCCAGATCAATTTCTTGCTTTATAATTTTTTTTCCCCCTTCATTTTCTCTTAATAATATAATTTTTCTTTCTTTTCTGTTTTAAAATTAAAATTTTTTTCATTCCTTTGATATATAATATAGTTATTTATTTAATATTTTAATTGTATTACTTAATACGTACCAATCAAAACCGTCATTAACAGTATTTGAAATCTTGTAAAAAATTTTAAAGGGTTAATTTTATAGAATTAAATTTTGAAAGATTTATATTTCAAAAAAATAAATTCTTTTACTACTCTTGAGTTCTTATGATTTGATTCATTTTTATTATTTCAGATTTGAATATTAGAAATACATTTTTAGAAAATCATTTTATTTTTATATTAAGAATTTATAATAAAAATTAAACATAAAAATTAATTTTAAATTATGAAAAATCAAACCATTCAATTTAAAGTAAAAATAATATGATTATAAAGTGATATATTATACATTTATAAATTGAAAATATATTTCAAATTTGAAGATTTAATATTTATAATTAAAATAAATGTAATATTATAATTAATATATAATAATACAATTAATTTATAATATTATAATAAATATTTTATAATTATTTATTTTATTATAATTGATTACATTACTTTTAATTAATATAATTCATTTAATATAAATAATTTAAATTTGAAATTTATTTTAAAAGATGATTTATATATTGTAATCAAATAATATATTTTATATTTTACAAAATTTATACATTTAATTAAATAATAAATACAGTTGACTTCCTATATAGTCACATCTCTTAGGACTGAAAAAAATGATGTGATTACAAAAATATTATAAGATATGACTAAAGAGAGATTTTTTATTAATAAATTAGATCAACATAAATATATTTATAAAGATAAATATAACTATATATAGGATGATTATAGAAAGGATTGATCGTATTTATAATATTATAAATATGATAATAATTAAAGATATCATTTATTTTTCTTTTTAAAACTTAAATACCTAATATTTTACTAATCTTTAAATTTTAACTTAAAGTATTAATAATTATATATAAAGATTTGTAATATATATTCTGATATCTTTTATAATTAGATATATATTTTTAAAAAAGATAAATAAAGATTTTTTTTTATAATTAAATAAATTCACATTTATTTAAAATTTCTTTTTTTAAAATATATATATATATATATTTTTTTTATATTTTAATTAAATTTAAACTTTATCAATAAAGTTAAAATATTTGGTTATAAAATATTTGAATTAAATATTATATAAATACTTGTAAATAATAATTATTATTTTATATGTAATTATTATTTTTTTTTTGATTAGAATATAAAACTTTATTTTATAATAAATCTTATAATATATACATGATTTTAATAATAACTTAATATTTTTTTTTAGAATCTATTCAAATAAAACGTAAAAGTGAAATCATTAAACTTACTGAAAAAAAAATTTTATTCGAAAAAAAAATGAGAATGTTTATAAAATAATATTTTATTTTATTCAACCTTAACCAACCCTCTTATCTTATCCTTTCGAATATCATCATGATTATTTTCGAAAATTTTTTAAAAAAAACAGAAAATTATATTTATTCCAATATACATTAAGGTTTGTAAAAGTATAAAATGTCTCAATTTATTAAGTAATTTGCTTAGAAAAACATAGGGTCACTATCCTGCGTTATTAAGGATGCCACAGACATAACATTAGTTGTTGGTTCTTTGTGTTGCTGCTGCTCATGCTGATCATTAGCTCTTTCATCGAATTCCATTTCCAATCCCTTTTCCTCCTCATTAATTTGGATGTTCACTTCTTTATCAACAGTTTGCTTAATCATCTCTTCAACATATTTAGAAGCGCTCGCCAATTTCGTCTGTATTATTTCGTCCTTAAGAACTATATTGGAAGCTTTTCGAAGTTTTTCCGAAATTTTATTTAACGTATCAACATCCAATGTCACCTTTGCCAGTTTCATATAGAATAGTATATATTTGTGTACGTAAACAAAGTGTCTGCCTGATCTATTTAAACATCATATTGTGAAGTCAAAATTTAAAATATTGATGACAATAATAATTTCTTATTTTTATACATATACTTTACCTTTCGAATTCAGGTTTCCAAACATTCATAAACGTTTTAGATGTCAACTTTAAATGAAACAAAGGTGATAGTATTGATTTGGCAATTTCCGGCTTATTTTCCACACGATAAAGTAAGCGTGCATGCTATCAACAGTCGATTAGAAAATAAGTTAATATTGAATATTATAAAAATATAATCTGAAAATGATACCTTACTCTAAATATCGGACGATGATGCCATTTATTTTTATCAGCTTTGCGTATATTTTCAAGTTTAGAACAGATAATATCATACGCGTGACGGTATTCAGGTATATTTATATCAAAGTTTTCTAGATGATCTTCTTGTGATTCCTTATGGGCGGCAGTAACGGCAGTAACAGCAGCAACATCATCACCCTCAATATCGATATCAAGATATTTCTCAATAAGAGATGGCTTTAAATAATAGTAAAAGTCAGCATAGAACATGATTTTAAAAATATTGTTGATATAGACAATCGTATTATAATGTTGGAATTATTCACCTTTATTTGACCCTTTATTAAATATTTGGATAACGTCGAAGTCATTTTATACTCAGCATCCAGTATTTTTTCTTGACCGGAAACACCAGATTTTTCAGGAGTTCGATCCACAGCCAATTTATATAATTGAATAACCACCTAAAATAATTAATAACGTATTAACATTTAATTGTATAATAGTTGCATCAAGTTGCATTTTAAGATACCTCTGGTGGTTTTTCAAGTTTTTGGTAACATTTGCCAAGCATATAAGGTATCCTATAAGTTAAATTATTAGACTTTGGACGAAGAAAATGAATATAAGAAAGTAATTTACGCCTAAACAGTACCTCCAATCATGAATCATTGGCATTCCATTTCCATTATCACTTTGATTCTCAATTAAATATCTCTCATTCTGCATTGCTTTCCCAAAGCAATAAGCAGAAAATGCGTAAGCATCCTTGAAACTTGGTTTGCGCCATAACACAGCATGATAGGGATTTAATTGAAATGCTTCCATTGACATAGGTTCGGTAATCATTGAATAAACCTGATAACCAAAATCTCTCCAAAAATTCACTTCATCACTTGGTACTGCTAGCGATTGCTGTCCAGAAAACCAGGTAATCACCTTCGCAGCTCTCGCATAACAAAGAAATGATTTCTAAGGGATAATATAAAATGGTTAATACATGGAATAAAATTAACAAATTTGATCTAAAATACCTTCTGATATTTTGCAATCCTTCCTCGATTATTTATTATCTCTTCGGCGTTCCATGTTAAATTTTCATCAGCAAGACTTGCATAACAAGATCCCAATGCATACCATGAAGCGAACCTTAGTGGATTATTGGAAAGATCATACTACGAAAAATATGGATCCCGATTAAAATGTAATCGTTTATAAAAACACTACCAAACAAGATGACATACAGTGAATTGTTCTATAGCCCTTTCCAATGTTTCTACTGCCTTTGTTTGATTACCCTTTGTACGGGTCTTGAATTGATACTGCAGAATTTTTCCACGGAAATAATAAAGATCCGTGATAGCTATTGGATTTATTATCAAAAAAAAAAAAAAGTCCTAAATACATTAAAAAACAATTCATTACTTAATAAAGACAGGTAAAGTACATACCCTCTCCGGCATCTCTATAGGAAACTGCACCAAGGTCGCTAACGTAATGATCGTGTTCTTTATATTGAATAGCTTCATAAAAATTAATTTCACTATCAAGAAAATGTTGTGTCCTCCAGCTACATTGATTGAAACCTATTAAAAAAAAACCACATAAATGTTATAAAATTATCATCTCGTTAAGGCCAAACGAAAATAATTAAAGTAGATTCTTACGGTCACTTCGCGGGGGAATCACTATATTAGCTATCTTATCTAAAGTGTCCTTGACATCATTCTTGATCTGCCAAGTCCGGAATGGTTTTTCGTTAATATAATTTCGAATGTTCTTGAAAAGCAATTCCGCTGTTTTGATATCGAGTTCAACAGGCTGGGTTTTATGGTCCCATGGAACTTCGGTATCAACCTAATAAGTATGCAAATATTCTATTGTCAACAACGTTATTGTAAAGTAGTTTAAACTCCAAATAGAATTACATACACTGAGAACGACTCGATATAAACAATGGCAGCATTGATATTCGTGTATACGGTTTTCTGATGGATGAAGTTCGGTAAAGGCTTTTATGCAAAATTTTAAAAATGCACCTAAAAATAACACATTTATCAAAGAAATAAATAAAGTACCGTAAGAAATAAATTTATGAATATATAGTTAAAATAACATATACACGCACCATTATCTGTTCCGCAAATATAACGCTCCCCTAGCTGATCATGAACGGTGACTAAAAATTCAACGAATTCTTCACTCGAAACGGAAGAATTTTCTTTTAATAAATGGTAAAATAAGATCCATGTACGAGCACACAAGATATGAAGAGGTTCGCTTGATTCAGCTTCTGCATTTACAATCTCTTCAGTTTTTGGAAATAGTATTTCAAAACTCGTTTTATACAATATACGGAAATGTTTTTTGAATGTCATATATTCATTTTCTGGAAGGTTGGCTGTTTTTAATCATTATTTTTTAAAGAATTGTCAAGCAAGTTAATTTTAGTTATTGTTAAATAATTTTTGCTTCGAGAATTTACTTACCAACTGAATGTCCTTCCGACATGAGTTCAGCAATTTTTGATATAGCATCATTTATCTGAAATGAAAGGAAATTAACTTTATAATTAAAAAAATATGAAGGAAAAACAAAATATTTTACCAACCGAATGAATCGTGGTCCAAAATTGAACCACCCTATCTTCATCAATGTTATCAGAAACCCAATTTAGCAAAAATTTGATCGTATCAGAAAAATGTGTAATTGTACGTGACCAATCATCTTCTGGCAATTCTTTACGAGACTCCAATGATCCGACCTTATTATTTATTATTGCAACATTAATATGAGCATCGAAAGCACTATCAAATAAAAATAAGTTAAGTTAAAAAATAAATAAATAAAAGTTCTTAGTAATGTATAATTAAAAGTATTACCAATTCGCTATCGTAATATCCACGCATTCACCCAGTTCAAGGATCCTCTTGCATTCATCAAAAGAAGTCCTTGCTTTATCTAAATCTCCTTGCCAAAAGTCCATACGAGCAGTACACCACCAATATCTATTTTGATCATAAGTATTTAGCATGTATTCACGGGATTTTATTCGAAAGATAGACGAAGCAGCATACCTTGCGTTCAATTGATTTGACCACATTTTCCACATCTTATGATGGTATTCCCATTTCCTAACATCCTCTTCATATAGTGGCCCTTGAGATTCAGCATAAGACACAAAATCCATTATGTTCCATGATGAACGATATATTAACCACCTACACATGTCTAAAGTAATTTGCAAATTCTAGAAGGAAAAATTAAGTCAATTAAGTATAAAGAATGTTGATAAAAACAAAAGGTATGAAGTCTTACGGAAGGCATTTCCTGACAACGACTTGGAGAATCTTGAGCATCTTCAGGAGTTGTAATACCATTTCTTGATATTTGAGAATCAAATAAAAATTCGCATATGCCCATCAAGACCTGAAGAATGAGCAACCCGAAACTTATCAGTTACAAATAAACTTATAATTTAATTTAATTATATGAAAACAATAGATACCTCGGATTTTTGCTTCATTTGTTGAAAAATGTTATCGCAGCATTCCTCCATAATCACATTGGCACAATTGACTGATCTGTCCCAATCAGTACAAGTATTTTCGATCATTGCCAACAATTGATTGTCAACCCTTTGTAGAATCTCTCTAACGATTTCTTTCAATCCATCTGGCCATCGACAAAGCCACAACGGCTTAATCCCATCTTCAGTTTCCACCAATTTTCCAAACAAATGTATAATGAACATGCATAAATAGTCTGTAATTCCAGAATTTTTATTATTTATGTCATTAACGAATGTTGCAAATGATTCTTGCGTTCGGTAGTTATCATGAAAATAAGAATTAGGTGACGGTGGATCGGTATGAGGGGTAAACATATAGAATCGAGGATCAGATGCAGTGTTTGTCCTGTAATTAAGTAAAAAAATAAATAAGAAACTACATCAAGATGTTGAAATTAATAATTAAAATTACTTACGTACCTCGGATTATTTATGGCCTCTTCGACATTTGATCCATGATACTCGCTTAGAACATGTTGATTCCAAACTTTACTAAAATATAAAAGAAATTTATCGTTTTCTGCGTCATCTTCTTGCTTAATGTTTATTAAATAACCAGGTTCTACTTTTTCTATGATTGATTCGATTTTTTCAAGAAATTCCAATGAAGAATTATTCCGTTTTTGATTAAAGGAGTCTATTTTTGATGTAATTTTAGACGTAACACGCGATGATCTATTTTTTTTTTTTTTTATAAAAAATAAATATTTAGGAAACATGAACGATTATGAAATAACCACAATATTCTTAATATTTTTTCCAATCATATACCGTGTCTGTGTAGTTTTATCATTACTGTAGTCATTTGGAGGCTCCTTCCTTTTTCGCCTTTGAGCAGTTCCACTAGCGTCATTCATATCCGGAGTTTTGACAACATTGCCTTGAAGGTCTATTATGATGTGTCGACTTTTGACTGGAATGAGCGAATCGTCATCGACAATCTTACTATTTGATAAAAACGTTTCATAAATTTAGTGACTGACTTTTGAATAAATCATTCATCTAGAATTAAAGAAATTAAATTATATTCACCCAGACATGATTTTGTCATATACAATTAGTAAACATTCACCTAGCCCATTCCACGTACAATTTGGCAAATTAAATCGCAATGATTTCATTGCATTTGGACTAAACACTCCTATTTAATGATAAATAATATTAATTGAGAATGTTCATTAGACATAATCATTTTGATATGTGAAGTTATTCACCGGATGGTTTCAAACGTCTTGGTATATCCTCCGAATATAAAGGTCTTATTATGGGTGGAGAGTTTTCATAATAATCGCTAATCATTTAAAGATTTCAAACGTAATAGGTATAATTAAAATTAACGTATGGAATAAATTACAATCTTAAGGTCAACCTTACTTTGGTAATAATGATCTAACCCATGTATTCTCTAAAAGTTGAATTCTGAGTTGATTAAGTGTCTGATTGTAAGGGTCTGCTTTCAAGCCTTTATCAATTGCACGCAGACAAGCATAAAAATCACCAATGTCATACAAAAGCTAGAAAATTCTGATTGAGATTAATAATACTTTATGCTCTCTCAATAACATCTAATAAAAAAATATAATACTTACACGGCATAATTCTCTTAAAGCTTCTTGATGGATCGGTGAGAGGAATACGGGAGGTACGTGCATTTCTTCATCAAAATTTGAAAACGATTGTGCAACATCGAAGTCTTCTAATGCTTTTGTTAAGGCTGAGCGAGCATATTGGGGATCATTAATCTCTTCTGACATTGCAAGTTTCCCGATCTTTAACCAGATACTATGGTCAGATTGATCAATTCTTAACGCCTAAAGTTGCAAAATATCTATTAATAATGAAGATAACATCATTATAAAAACGTGCTTAATAAAAAAAATCTTTGCTTACCCTATGATAATATTCGATTGCATTTTGTGCATCGATTTTAGTTCTATGAATCTGATGCTCGTGTTCTAATAATTCTGCATAATTCTTTAACACACAGTATTTTAATCGAGTAATACGTTGTGATAATGGTATACCATTGTTTGGAACCTATTCGACGAAATCAATAAAAAAATTAAATAGATGATTTTTTTTTTAATTATCGCAAACGGAATATTAAATTAAAGAAATTATGTTTTACTTGAAACGTTGTATTTTTCATTAAATCGTGTTTTAGAAGTTTCACATATAATTCCTTTGCATTAGTATGATCGCGCCGAAGTGCCAAATTGTATAAGGTTTCGCATTGTCGCAACTAAAAATTTATCGGTCAGCATTACAATTGAATTTGATAACGACGAATCCAAAAAAAAAAAAAAAAAATCAAATTAAATATATACCGGCGCATCGTGTGGATCTACTGGTTGTTCGGTTGGTAGAACGTTTGAATCGTTTAACGCAGTGAATTTAATCAACTGCAAAAAAATAGAATTAAATTAAAACGATAAGGAAACATTTAATTTAATGAAAAACACGATTAAAAAAAACAGCTTTTTATTATTATTTAAATACATACAACCATAATTTGTGGAGTGTTCCTAATCTAAAATTATAGTAAAATAGCTGTTATAAACGCGTTTTTCAATTAAATAATAGAAAGAACTCGTAATAGACATATTTCAAACGAATAAATAACAACATACGATACTAATTAAAGAATTTAAATTGGCGTTTGTTTCTAAGATCTAATTGGCAATTTTTAGGTTTTCTCAGAACTATACTTATTTTAAATTCATATTACAGCAAGGTTAATAAGAATCTTGTTATTTAAAATATAAAGTAAAAACTAAAAATGATTTAAAGTAATATATATATATATATATATATCAAATAGGAACGGGGAAACTTGCCTCATTTATAATAATTATTAGAGACGAAATTTTTTTCTTTTTTATGTAATAAGCAGACATGCCAAATTCGCATACAAAATTACACAATTCCTGTTCACGTGATATCAAAACAACATCAAAATTATATGTAGTATTTCGGTATTGTAGGTTTATTTAAGTATGTGAATATGTGAATATGTGAATGATATTGAAACTATACAAAATACATTGATTCCTTCAATTTTTTATAACTTTTATTCTCGAAGTAACTCTATTTGGTCCCCTTTTCGCTTTAATGGCGTTACGCTTCTTATTCTTAGATTTTATAATAAAAGTTCCTTTTTCAGATGACCACAAATATTCATGTCCAAGTACTTGTTGTAACCTTTTATATGCATCCATATTTGCATACGGTACACCAGATTTTGGATCTCTATATTTTGCAGGTTCACCAGTAATGGGACATATTGCCTTTTCAATTTCTAAGAAATCATATAAATATTGTATATTATATATATGTGTGCAACCTTTTTTTTTTTTTTTAAAAAAAAAAAAAAAAAAAGATGGAACGATCAAATACCTTTAGGATTTATCTTCCACTCTTGAAATAACTCAGCTTCAAGTTTTTTATCAAAATCCTTAAATATAATTAAATTTCTTGCCTCCCTGCTTTCTTGTTCCTTTTCTTCCTGATCATTTGTAACGCTCATATTATTTGTATTATTTTCGTCAATTTCACTATGTATCTCTCTCGTAACTTTGTTCCCATCTTCATCCGTTGAAACCTCTGTTACTAATCTTGGCCTTTTCTTATTCCTTTTATCATCACTACATACATAAGAAATCTGACGGATAAAAGGTCCAGTAATTCTAATTTTATTCAGTTTGCCTACTGTCTTTTTCTTTTCTGCCTCCTTTACTTCATAAGCACGCAATGATGCCAAATTTTTCTCCTCTGTTATTTTTGCTTGTGCAAGTAACTCTTCCTGAGTTTTTGGCTTTTCAGGAATCTTTTCTTTTCTTGGAGTTAAAGCCTAATTAAACAGATATTTTGTCAACCAACAAAGTATTGACCACTGAATTACGATATTTATAAAGTTCACTTTAACCTTTCTTGCTTCATACTCTTTCAGTTTTTCTGCCAACATTTGTTTACTTTGAACTGTATGCGTTCTGGATGAAGAACGAGTTCCGGATAAGAGAGGAACTATATAAAATTAATATATCACGTATTAAATGGTTGTAAAGAATGAATTTATATAAATTTGCAAAAAATATACCTTGAAAGGCTTGTTTCTTTTTCTTTTCTGATATTACTTTAGTTGATTCGTTTTTGATTTCTCGACCAGGAACAACTTTTGATGTTACTACAGATTTTTTTTTATCTCCTGCGCGTAAAAACGGAGCAAAGGGCGTTAAATTGGATTTCTTTGCTCTCTATTAAAAAGAAAAAAGATTACATGTTTAATTAAAAAAATATATATATGTATATATACACTCGAATGAAAATGACAAGATCTACCTTCTTTTTCTCCATTTTTTCATCCGCTAATATTTGTTTTTCCGCAGATTCTTCATCTTCATCTTCTCCTGCAGTACTTTGATCGAAGTCAGAATCAATTGTATCATCCTCTTCTAAATGATTTTTAAGGATTTTAGCAATTTTAAATTCGATTTTCATAGATTTGATCAACAAGATAAAAACCTTGAATCATCATAAAATCTTCATCATTTGCCACTTCTTCGAACATTTCTTCTATTTCCAATTCTCGTTCAAGAAGTTCCCTCATCCTATAAAATTTATATTTATTCATATTAATACGTAAATATAGAAAACAAAAAAAAACTTCTCTTTGAAGTTTACCTATTGCCGGCATTAGGACGTCGTTCTCTAGTAGCAACAAGCGACATTTTTAATTTACAACTGAATAAAGTTATGTAAAATATTTATAAGGTATATAAATGAAAATAAAAATATTTTTTATTTTATTTACTTTGAAGTAATTCACATTAAACTTTGTGTATAAAATTACAGGAGAGAAGAGATTTAAATAATTTTTTTTTTTTTTCATGCATGTTATTAATTGTTATGTGTAACTCATCATAATTTTCCGACGATACCGGAGAAATTTCCGAAATCACGTGAAACAACCGCCCATTGTGATGTATTAAAATTACATTGTGATTTTTTCTCTGTGATTAACAAGAATCACTTTCAACGTTAATAAATTAACCCTTATCACCATTTGTCCATTCTGTATGTTACGGCCGCAAATGGTACAACTGCATCCGGTCTATAAATCACAAATTCCTCATAATTCAATCTAGTTCCTACACGCCCATGAACTGAATGGCAAGGATAAGGCGCATCCGTTAAATGTGGCATATCATCAGTCGTCGTGTGGCATCTTCATTCCGTTTAGAACATTTAAAAGAATTAGATATGTAAATAAATGAAAAAGTTGAGAATCATACGTTAAAATTCTATACCTTCCCAAGGCAACGAAACAAAATAAAATTGTGAAGAGATCATCCGATCCTCCTCTGGGAGTAGCATAACTATGTGCTTTTGAAGAATTTGGTGCAAAATATATTCCCGATCCAAACCTTGATAAAATGAAGTAAATATTAGTCAAATTACAATCCTTTCATATTTTTTTTTTTTTTAGGCATAATTAATTCTTACCTTTTAAAGGGATTTGCTGACCCACTCTTACTAATGTCAAATCCTTTACTCAATATATTACACCCAGCGCAACAATCTGTTGAACTTGGGTCACAAGGTTTATCATCAAATTTGCATTTAATGGTTGTTCCATGCCACAAAGGTTTTACATGTGGATCGTCTAATATCAACAGTAATTCTGACATATATTCGTCAAATCTTTGACAAACTTTCCTATCACTCATCATAAATGAGACAAACTCTACATTTGGTACTCCCATGTGCATAGGATGTTTCCATGTGGTGTGAAAGTGGTCAACAATTTTTTCGTTAATTTTGCGTGTTCCAGCAAAAATAGCCGCTTGACGCAATAACTTATCCGAGGAAAATATTTTTAGTAAAGCTGTAAAGTCTGGCCGAATTTCTGGGTCAATCGCTATTTTATTTTATAACAGGACAAATATAATTATTAAAAGAGGAAAAAAAAAAAAAAAAAAAAAAAAATAATAAACATACCTCGTTCGCAGTCGTCACAAGGACAACCCTGTCGTGTTTTTTCTTTCATTTTTTCAAATTCTTCCCTTGGGAAGGAATGTTTAGACATTTGTTGGTCATCTTGAAAAGTACTCTCTTCATCGGAAGACTCTAATTCCCAAAGGCTCGTTAATCTTGAAGGTCTTCTAAGCAAAGACATTTTCGACAAAAAGGAAAATAATGGTTTGTATTTGTTATTCAAACCCTCATTTATACATTTATAAAGAAAGTATAATAAGTATAATGTAGTTTCACCAAATCCAATTGATCTACGAATCTATCGTAGAATGACCGGTAAAAATTTTGTAACACTAATTTAAAAAAGTTCTTGAATTCAATGAACTCGATAATCGACATGATTGGTTAAAAAATTGACGATTATGATTATCAATTAGATTAGGAGTATAAAATAGAAAAAATATATTCGCGTGATTTTAAAAACGAGGTTTATAATAGTAACTCAATATTAAGTAAATCCTATCCGTTTATAAATCAATTAAAGAATAAAATTATTTGATAAAATAATATATTATAAGATAAGTAATAGTTATTGGTTAGGGTGGATAAAATATCGTGTCACCCCTTCGGGGTGACCCCCCAACCAATAACTATTACTTATTATTCAAAGCTCTTTAATTTTTTTGCCTTTTTTTTTGGCTGATTTTTTTAATTAAAAGTTTCATACTTTCATGTTTCATTTTACGCCAAAAATTTAACGAGCTATATATGTAGCTCTTTTCAAACAGAATCACCCATAATATTATAATCTATCCCAGGAGTGCATGGTCTTCGTAGCGTTGTATAAATTTATGCCGATTGTCAAAGTTTTCTTTACGCTTGACCTTTCTGTTACTGTCGATTTTTCCTGTGATCAATCAATCCATGAATATGTAAATGATAAAAAATTATAGCATAAAAATAAGGTATAATAACTCACCTGAGAGATAACGAAATCGATCCTAGAAATGTTCAACGTGAAGCCTGGCAAAACATTTTCATCACTAATATTCCTCCACGTACGAAAACTTATCCGATCCTGATCTCTTCTATATATAAGGATCCACCTGTTTTTGGATCGACAGTTGACCCGACGTGCCATTTGCAAAGATATCATTCTTAAAATCTTTTATCTACATCCATAAAAATTGAATTGGTTGTATTGGTTCCGAAATCCCCGACCTAGGGGTAAAAGGTTCACCCTGGAAGGTCCAAAGTTGTTGAGTCAAATTACAATATGTGTCTTTCGGACATCCGGCGCCCTAATGTTTCTATCGTCCGTAGTTTTGAATTTGAACCTTCCTTGAGAGGTAGTAACAACACCGTCCTGACGAGTATAAAGGTTCCAGTTACAAGTTGACCGGCGATTTCTGCAACAACGGCTTCCATATAACTGCTTGTGGCAATGGAATTAGCTTTCCGTCTTCGTCAAGTTCAAAAAGGTTGACAGATTTTTTCGTCAATTTTCAAATACGGTTTTTTAGCTGGTTGTTGATATTTGACATGTTTGTAAGTGACAATTTACGATAAAAATAATTTAAGAAAATAGGTGGAAATGTAATTGACATCTATGATCTACTGGTATTTTATTACGGAACTTACGTAAGCATATATTCCAAAGTATTTTAAGGGTAATTTAGCACCCTTGATGCTTAAGGTGATTATAAATGAGAGACTTTCACTTAAAAAAAGTCGTTCAACATACCATAAATCCAGCATCTATTGTAGCTAAGTGATTTATCACGCCATTTTAAAAACGTTTATTTTGTGATTTTGTGATTTTCATAAAATTCTCAAGATAAAGAAATCATTAAGTTTAATTTTTTTTTAACCTTAAGATTTGTATTTTGTATAACGATAATAATAAAAAAAAAAAAATCTAAAGTACGACGCCCGATTCAAATTTTATAACAAATCATAAATAATAGAATATAAATTTTAAAAGCTCGTTATTTTAAAAAAAGAGGTTAACTTGTGGAAAATTTAAAATGCATAAACTATTTTAATTGTTAAAGATTTTTTTTATGTTTTAGATCAAAAAAAACTTAATAAAGATGGACAATTTCGAGCTGCATATATATGTATTTATATTTCATTTGATAATTGTTTATAAATTTTGCATAATTTTAAAGCTAATTATTCATATTTGTGAAAATGATATTTAAATTTAGGGAACTTAAAATGCAAGAACCATTTTAATTGTAGGATCCAGAAAAAAAATTTTATATAGTAATTTCACTTTCCGACGCGACTGACATATATAGAAAATAGCCAATCACAGGTTATGACCCTTTTAGTAAGGTTACTTCTTGAAAATTAATTTGAATCAACCAATTAAAGCAAAGAAAATTTTTAAAAAATCTTTTTTACCAAGTTAAATTTCCATCCCTAATCTGGATGTTTATTAAATTTGATCGGTTTGATGTTGATCAAACTCTTTTTTCTCCGATAATTAATCTTTGGATTACTATAAATGTTAGTTATATATAAAAAATACATAAAGGATGCATGATGTGCATAAAATGGAGTTTAGAAATGATCAATTACAACAACGAGCTTTGAAAAGTAAAAAGGTTCAGTCCCCGTCAGGAAGTCAATACAAGAATCACAAATATTTAGTTTTCTTTTTTATCTGGCTGTTTTCATTACACCTTGGAGGTTTATTTCTTTTTACTCGAGGTTTTCTTTTAACCCGTTTAGTTTTAGATCATAAAAGTAAATGTTCCGAAACGCCATTTTTGAAAGGACAAGTCCCATTAACAACTCTTGATAGTTGTTGGTATCCTACCCAGTTCAAAAAAGCTGTCGTAATCTTAGTCGATGCTCTTAGGTTTGATTTTGCCGCTTCTCACACAAATGATACTATTGATGAGTCATTTCCCCATTATTTAGACAAACTTCCCATCTTTCACGAACTTTTAAATTCTCAACCTTCTCATGCTTTATTATTTCAGTTTATAGCTGATGCCCCGACCACCACATTACAACGTTTAAAGGCTCTAACAACTGGAACTTTACCCACCTTCATTGACGCAGGAAGTAATTTTGCTGGGTCATCTATAGAAGAAGATAATTTGATAGATCAGCTATTTAAACAAGGAAAGAAGATTGCCTTTATGGGAGATGATACTTGGGTGTCACTTTTTCCGGATCAATTTGAAAAAAATATGACACATCCATTTCCATCTTTTAACGTTTGGGACCTTCACACCGTAGATAACGGAATATTAAATTTATTAATTCCAACTCTGAAACGGGAAAGTTACAGGGAACGTTCATCCGTTTCTGGATCAGATTGGGATGTTTTGATTGCACATTTTTTAGGAGTTGATCATTGTGGTCATCGCTATGGTCCTGATCATCCAGCGATGTCAGAAAAATTGAATCAAATGAACATGATGATTCGGGATGTCGTAGAATCTGTTGATGAAGATACGATCGTTCTCGTCATGGGCGATCATGGAATGGACCCCAAGGGAGATCACGGTGGTGATAGTAATAATGAAGTTGAGTCCGCACTGTTTATGTATAGTAAAAAGCAACTCACGATGGATGAAGGTACAACCGCGATTATTCATCGTATCTTACAAAAAGTTGATGATGCTGATTCACACGGTCGAAAATCTTTTACAATGGATTTTGGAAAATGGAGAAGCATACCTCAGATAGATTTTATACCAACTTTCTCATTATTACTAGGATTACCCATTCCTTTTAATAATTTAGGTAGTGTTATTCCAGAATTGTTTTTAGTTAGCTCTAAAGATGGGAATCACGATTCAAGTGTCGAGCAAAAATTGAAAAATTTATTGGATGTGATGAGACTTAATGCAGAACAAGTTTATCGGTATGTGGTTGAATATTCACGACAACAACCATCTTCCGAGTTATCAAAAGAAGCACTTCATGTTTTGAGAGATTTATTCGAGCAGGCGGAAGGTCAATATGGTTTATTAGAAGGATCTTCGGGTGCATCATCGGATGATTTAGAAAATTTGATTGTGCAATATCTGAGCTTTTTGAGAATTACCTTATCTATATGTCGTCGAATATGGGCACAATTTGATTTGATTTTGATGATTTCTGGAATTGGTATTTTAATAGCAAGTTGTGTCTGCACGTTAATGCATATATTTTTAGGAAAACGCGAAGCAATTCATATTAGCAATCAGACGAGCGTCATGCATGCTTTAGTTGGAGGGAGCATTGGTGCAGTTTTAACGAGACTGAGAGTCACGGGGCTTTTACTAAAACCATTTTTGGGAGATTATACCTTTTCAACTATGGATTTAATCATATTGAGCGCTTCTTTTGGATCTGTCTTTGGGTTTTCGTCTCAATTCATTAAGTTATATTTTTCATATCTTAAATCATTCAGCTTAAACAAACTTTATTTTTCACTTGATACATTTTTGGCAATTTTGTTCCTTATCCTTCACTCGTTATCATTTGCATCCAATAGTTACACGGTTTTTGAAGATAGAATTAGTGTTTGGCTGTTGCAAACATTTGGAATTTATACATTGATCAAGGCATTTAGTATTCGAAATAAACGATTTCGACAAAGATTGATAATGTGTTCGTTCGTATCATTAATGTTGATACGTATAGCCGCATATTCAACCATTTGTCGCGAAGAACAACTACCTAATTGCACCATGACATTTTACGAATCTTCGGAGAATTCAGTATCATCACCGGTCATATTACTAGCTTTAGTCGCCTTTTCTGTGATAATTCCTTTTATAATACGTAGAACCTTATTGATTACAAAAAGTTTTAATGGGGTCGCGCCACTTTGGATTGATTGGGCATTAAGGGCTGGATTGATGTTATCCGCAGCATATTGGGTTATGGATAACTCGGATAGTATGAACCCACCAACTCCCTCCTCCCAGGGTACAATGAGCATTTCAGATTGGATAATTAATGAAAGTTTCAAATGGGGTAAGAATTTTTTGGTTAGAATGGCTTTCGGAATAGCTACTTTAATTGGACATCTTGCATGGTGGACGAATCCACTATGTTTAGACTTGAAGATGATTAATATTGATGATAAATCGAGTAAATCAACAAAGTTACCCGAGAAAAATTCCAAAAGAAGCGATCAACCTGGCCAACGACCTTCACAGAGAGCAGTTGAAATTTTAGGATTTGCCAATTCGTTTGGAGCTTCATATTTTATTTTCTTGACGATCATTTATTTGTTATTGATTATCACTCAACAACCCATGGGCGGATTAATGATTTCTATAGCCTTATGTCAAATAATGATTTCATTAGAAATGATTGATGCAAAAAGAGGTGGAGGTTTAATTGATTCACAAGATACGACATTTCTTGACATAGTTGTCTTTTCATTGTGTGGAACATTATTTTTCTTTTCTACGGGACATCAAGCTACAATTCCATCGATTCAATGGTCGGCGGGATTCATTGGAATTGATGAAGCGAACTTTACAATAACGCCAATATTAGTTACACTTAACGCGTTATCATCGCAAATTTTGTTTACATGTGCAATACCTTTATTGGTATTTTGGAATAAATCACCATCAACGCTTGGAAATTCTATTTATTATTCACTTACAACCACCATATTATATTATATTTTATATAATTCCGTAATAACAACTAGTACGGCAATATTTGCGGCATGGTTTCGAAGGCATTTGATGGTATGGAAAGTTTTTGCACCAAGATTTATGTTGGGAGGTATTAGTTTAATATGCGTGGACTTTGTCACGTGCTTTGTCGTTATTTCTTATGCTTGCGGCAAGGTTATGAAAGAGGTTATTAAAGTTTTTGATACTATTTATAATTAACCATAGAATTATAGAACAATAGAGATCATTTTGAAGGTTGAAAATACAAAATTCAATTCAATTAATTTAATTTGTTTTTATTTTTTCTTTTCTTTTAAACAAACAAAAAAAAAAAAAAAAAAAAAAAAAAAAAATGAATAAATTTAGAAATGTGAATTTCTATTATAACTTATCATATAATATGAAATTATTTTGTTTGATACACTAATACTGAAGTGGATGAACTCACTAAGAAATTGGAACAACTATCTATCAATTATGCTAATTTGACGACTGCCCTATTTGTACTATTTGACTAGTTGACTTAAATGATTAAATAAATTAAAAGTGTGATCATTCTGTGAGGTGATCTTTTTGTAAAAATTAATTCGTAACTTACAAAAAGGAAGAAAGTTGTGAGATGGAGAAAATGAGAAATTTAACTACAAAAACTGGATGACAATATAACATATAAAAATATTTGTCTTTCAAAAAACATTTGTTTTTCTCAATCATCTGAATTATTATATCAAGCTTTTTTTTTTTTTTTTTTGGAGCACTACCAGTTAGTAATGAAAAAAATCAATACCTTGAAATATCGAATTCAATAATAAAATAAATTGACATTTTTTATGCGCATCAGAAAAGAATAACCTTCATTTTATTTATATTATTTGTTTTATCATTTATAAAATAACCTCAAAATGTATTGTATAAAATACAATTTGTTAATAAAACAAAAGATCCAAAACACACTTTTAAAGATTTAGTTTGACTTAATTGATAGATTCGAGTTAAGCTACCTCCGGACATAAATATGTAAAATCCAATCTAAACGAGCGGATTTAAGGCGTGGATAAAAAAATTTCAATAGAGGAATTTGTGGTATTTATATCTTTTTTTCGGTAGCTTAATCGAGATCGACGTGTCAATATTGAGAAAGTTCTACACTAGAATGTAATAAAATATCAAACGTGAATTCGTAAAATTTTACCTTAGAATAGACTGATATCAGCATGAAATGACGTAAATCAATAAATAAAAAGTAACTAACACCATTATTTTGCTTCGATTCTATTTGTTACAGCCTCAAGAATTTTTTTTAGATGGAAGATGAATAAAGAAGGCTTTATATAGGTAAAAATGATAACCTCTTATGAAGAATGCCCAGAACATGTTACCGAAACTGGACTTGCGACGTTCTCAAGCATCTAACTCAATTTGATCGGAAACGAAATTTTTCGGAGACTGATTTTGCAAATACTATTCCGATGAATAAAAGATCTTTTTTCCGCTGATTGGCTAATATTTATCATTTAATCTTGTTAAGTAGCGGAATATTTTAATACAAGTCTCAGTGAAAAAAACTAAAACATTTTTTTATTTTTTTCTGGCAAAGCTAATAATATCGAAACTTAATAGTTACGATAATTGTTTTATGTTTTTTTACTTCCCACTAATATATCACACCCAACCCGCTATTAATTAAAAAAAAATTAGACTCCAACAATTGATAGGACATATTCCATTCCAACAATTATCAGAAAGGGAGACACTCCAACAACTGATAGGAATTATTCCATTCCAACAATTATTAGAAGACTCCCGCTAACAATTGATAGGAATTATTCCATTCCATCAATTATTAGTTAACGAAATTAAACCATCACTTATTTTGGACTCATAAGCCAAGTGTGCACCCATGACATTATGAAACTACACAATCAACATGTGCGCAATAATAAGCATAGACAGTAAAAAATCGCAAAAAAATAAATAACAAAAAAAATAATACCGATCATCTATTGAAATTGAATTAAATTTATAGAAAAATGAGAATTTTGTCGGATTATGGGATCGATCATAAATCACGTGTTTGTGCATCTAGTCATGTGATTTGAATTTTATTGGTATATATTCAAGTCATTTGATCTATTTTTCGCGTCTCGTCAAATTTGAGTTAAAATAAAAACTTGCTACTATAACCTACATTTTTGTTTTAAATTAAATTAGATTTTTTTTTTTTTTTAAAAAAAAAGGTGAAAATATCTGACCAGAGAAAACCCTTCATGTTAAACAAGAGTTCGTCGCGTAACTTCATAAAAAAAAATACATCACAATTTTATTTAATTTTAACAGTAGAAGCAACTGGAGGAATCGTTACTTTTTTTGATGCAAGAGCATATCGATATGCTCTTCATTTCGAGTTCGAGCAGATAGACAAGAAATCATCTATGACTTGGGAGGTATGGTAAGGGAGCTATTGAAACCTTCTACTAGACTTGAGGAAAAAACCCGGAACGTAACTTGTTTTATCGAAATGGTGTCTCAGAGGGTCAATTTCATCAAGTGTTCGATTTTGATATCGAAGCAGTAAAAATTATGTAATTTAATTTATAACATACCCACATTTATTTCCATTTTCTTAATAACAGATGCATGTACAGCACTTGAAGATACTTATAAACCATCAACCACCTTTGATTATCTACAGACGTGAGAGATTCAGATAGGATAGGAAACTTTCTTGTTGGTACGGTTGTTGAATCAACAATACAAATCCTTTCGAATTCGACGTTTATCTTCAGAGTCACACTGCAACGCAAGGAACTTCTGCGTCCAACATATTATTACGTATTGTATGATGAAAACCGAATTGATCCCGATTCACTTCAAACCTTATCATACAACTTGTGCTATACATTTGCGCGATGCAAACGTGCTGTTTCTATTGTCCCACTAGTGTATTATGCGAAATTAGCTTGTTATAGTGCTAGGATTCACAAGGGAAAATTGGTATATATATTCAGAATGCCTTGGTTCTGTATCAGCAGATGTTAAGGTGAAACCTGAATTACGTACTTTATATAGAGAAGATGGAACAAATTTTATCGGTCCATGAATCGCATGGGTTTATCATTAATTTTGGGATTTATTTAATGCTTTGAATTTTTTGAGGTATTGTTCCAATGTACTGTAGATACAGTATATTGTCATCTAAAATTTCAAATTCAACATATTTTCATGTTGAGCAAAGTAATAAACAACTGGATATACAACCATTTTCTAATACTACGCTTTTTTTTTTAATAATTTCCTTTTTCCTTTCTTTAATAAAAAATAAAAACATATTAATGGCGATTTTTAAAGTGATATATCCGCAGGTCGGTGAATACACTCTCTGAACTTAAGGACCAAAAATATAAAAAGAAGTATCCTCTCGTTCGCATTATTTGCAAAGCAAGTGTGAAGCAACTTTTGCCCTTTTTCGAAAATATTCTACCAACCTAAATCTGTTTAGTCAAGAATAAAAGAAAATAATTATTTGTTCTTTAATTTCTTAGTACTTTAGATAAAGGCGCGTTCACTTTGGGTCGGCGATTTTTCGTGTAAAGTAAGTTTGTTTTAGTTTCAGGTTCGATTCGCAGCGTTGAAAATTTTTTACACTTTTGGTTTTTATTTCATTATTCTTGTTGAGTTCTTTTTCAGATTTATGTCGGCAAAATTCCTATCTGTTTTTTCAGGTTTTCCACGAACAAATACATCTTCCCATAATCATCAGCGATGGCCTTTATACTTTGTTTTTTCTTGATGATGTTGTTATCTACATTTTCGGCAATTTGTGGAACACTCCATGAATCACTTGGTATCAAACGCATAAACCAATTCCATTCTTGATTTCCCCATATAAAACAAAGTATCATAATTTGGACCACCTCTGACAGATGTAGCAGCACGATGTGCTGGAGTATTATTATCTGTTAGATCATACCATATGATATTTTTAGCATTAAATGGAACAGAAACGTCAAGATAAAACATTCTTTTCCAACTATTTCAGTATCATCAGCGAGTCGACCACCCAAGATATAAATTTTTTTATCAATAAGTGTTGCAGTATGAGCAAATCGTTTTAATGGCTTGAAAGGCTTCATCTGGCAATTCACTTCAATTATCAATCGAATTAAAAGCCATATTACAATATATATCGAATAATTCTTTGACATGATTTACACTTTATTTCCTAAAGATTAATTGACAAAGATTTTTTATAAAAAAGAAAACAAATATCATGTTTTATATCGTTAATTTATTTATTTAGTAGTAATTTAATTTCTTTGGTCGCAGTTCGTATATCATTTCTCAAAAATTTTCTCCTAAAAAAAAAAATGTATTTTAGCTTCACATTGCAAATTTAAGATCATTTGTTTCGCATCTAGGGTTTCATCAAGTAATTAAGTATTTTATTATTTGGGAATCTTATCCTACTCCCGTTTCAAATTTCAAAAATTTTTTATTAATTCACTTTTTATGTATGTGTGAGTTTTTAAATTTAAAAAGATTTAATTTATTCAAGTTTATTATTATTCATGCTAATTTTATTATCAATATATAAAATTGGCCGGTCTTTGAATCGCCTAAAAAACTAAATTTTTTTTTCCGTAACTCAGATCCTCCTTTAATATATACAAACGGTAAGATCTACATACCTTGACAATATGCATTACTATTACATTCTGTTATCGTTCGTTATACTGTACAAGTAAAATAATTTTATAAATTTTAACAATGTCTAATGGTAAGAGTGTAATAAAGAAACTAAAAAATATTTTCACCAAACACGAAAAAGGAATTAAAGGTATGAAGCTTTGTATGACTAAAATGAGTTGATTTGACGGTTTGATGATATTCATTAGAACCAGTTTCGGATGATTGAGAAAAACAAATGTTTTTTGAAAGACAAATATTTTTATATGTTATATTGTCATCCAGTTTTTGTAGTTA